>JAUZST010025508.1:0-30845 GCA_034779995.1 Parotocinclus haroldoi | reverse complement strand
CTTTTTTAAGGTAAGTATATGTCCTTCCCATATATTTATTTATTTAGTGGGGTAAGCTAGTATGAGTCCTTTGATTATGGAGCACCATGCAAGACAATACCTATGTTCACAGTATTTCACATGGTATAATTGGTACTTTTTTTCTCTCCCTGCTGCCATAAAACCTTTACAGGACTTATGCCATTGAGTGACATGGAAAATGACCACTGCTATTGTGAGACATGTCAGCACAAAAGTGGGATAGCAATTTAATAAAAAATACACAATCTCCTTCCGCATATGGTGATTCAGTGTGAGGAATAGTGCTTGTACACTGAGGCACTGAGACAGTCCTGAAGGGATAATTCCAATAGGATTTAATTTGTTAGCCCATTTAAAACCAAAGTGCTTTACATAAAAAACACCTAAAGGATATCCACCATCTGATCACCATACATTAACCCAAAGACATTTAGTCCTTAAGCCACAGTTTAACAGTTTAGCAGCAGCTGAGTGGTAATGCATAAAGATGTCATTTGAGCTAGGTTTAATGACAGTCAGAGATGGGGTGTCTCTATTGTCACCATTCCAAAGTCCTGGTGTGGCAACAGCAAAACCATTGTCCCGTTTTTCATTCAGGATGTGACTGTGGAACCTTTAAAAGAGATTAGAAATGCCAACCTAAAACATGCGAGGAACTGTGCAAGTCAAGGGAACCATAAGGAAAGGTCCTCTTCCATGATCTTTGAATTTTCCTGAAAGGCAAGTCTCTACCCAGTGTCTCCTGTCCTCTGCTTGATGCTGCCTCCTGGCTGTGGTCCTTTTAAATCGTTTGTCTGTGGAGCAGCACCAGTACAAAGGTCGTCTACAGTGCAGAAGGAAGGTGGCGAACAAGAGATGAGAGATTTTAATTTCTGCTAATTCACCTTGGCGCCATCCCAGACTTTGTGATTAAAAGAGTGGAGATGGGCCAGAATGGCTCTGTAATGCACATTTTCACATTTGATTACTCAAGCAATTAAGTTGCACTTAATACATTTTAAATCACTCAAAGGAGTCTGTGAGCAGGATACAATGTGTATGTATATAGTGTACTGATTATATAGTCCCTAGCCCGCTGGCGTTTGGCTTGCTTTATTGACGAGGCTGTTGATTTTTGTGTTGTTGTATTCTAGCTACAGCAGTGTTTTAACTCTCCAAACCTGGTGAAGGCTCATTGCAGTCTTTATAAACATTTAGGTGGTATTTCATAATGAATTATCCCATAATTAAATATCCCCCAATTCTTGTGAACAGTGTAGTTATTCCGTAATTTGATGTCAACGAAAAAAAAACAGTCACACTGATTTAGAAAACTATGAGCAGAGAATGCAATAAGACCTTAAAAGGTAGTTTGCACAAAATAGGCCAATAATGCTTACTAATGATGTAATGACCCAAAAATGTCACATATGTCAGTCTCATGTTGCCCAAACATGCATCTAAATATCAACTGTAAATTTCGCCATTGTGGGACTATTAAAGGATTATCTTATCTTAAATAGAGGGGTTGGGTCTGAAACTGTGAAACTGGGTGTATGAGGTAGCATTTTTTTTTAACAATCTGCTCATTCTCTGTATGTGTTGTTAATTAGTTAACAGTTTGAACAGAATTGATCTGTTTGGTTCTACCATATGTATTTTAAAACAGTAAAAGTCTGAGCAGTCATAATGAATGGTACATTTTTCACACCGTGATATTCTGTTGCAAAGATGTTACGAGTGTTTTTTTCTTACTTTATCTGTCACTCTTTATTTTCACTCTCTCTCTCTCTGTGTGAAAGCCCATTTGATCGTTTGATTTAATGTCATGCTTCTTCAGTCATATGTTAATATTATGTGGTTAATGTAGTGTATGATTACCCACAGGAAAACTACATGCAAATGTGAAAGTGAACTTTAGTCAACGGAAAGCTCCAACTCTTTCCTTGATTGAATCATACAAGGTAATGAGTGTAAACGTTTATGGATTCGATTTTACTATTGTTTTTATTTGAGTGAATAAATATATTTTTATTTTAAATGAATATAGCAGTTTCAGCACCTTGTTAACTTATCCCACTCAGTTATGTACCCATCTGAGACCTCCTTTATATTTTGTCTTTCAATATGCCTTGCCCAATACCTCTATTTTTTTTTCGCATCTCCTACATTGTACCCCTGCTGAAAGACATGGACCTTAGTCTTGGCCAATTGTGTATGTGTAGTTTTGGGTTAGGCTCTCACTCTACAGTCTCCAAAGAAGCATTTTAAGTTGGGTTCCAGGCCCAAAAATACACATGAAAAAAATCCATAAATCCAATATACTTGGATGCTTAAGTATAATATTGTGTAGTATTTGCGTACAACCAATGCATAAAATTCTCCCATATATTTAAATCAAATGATAACTAATACAGTGACCAGTGTCCAAACATACAAGCATGATATAATACAATACAACACAACACAATACAATATGCAGTCCGATCGCAATAATATGACCACCCCTTGTTTCTACCCACACTGTCCAGTGTATCAGCCACTCTTTACTCTACATGAACATTTCTGTAGCTCATTTGTCTCCACACGCTTGTATGAATGTTAGTTTTCTCTGCTCTCTAATGATCAGGCCTCTCACAGATCAGGTATTCTTTGGTTTATTCTTTCATTTATCTACCTGGTCTACCAGATGCAGCAATAATGTCTTTAATAATGATTGTGAGTTTAAAAACTCCAGCAGCAATGAGTAGAAGCTGGTTGAGATTAAACCATGTTAAACAATTTCCCGTGGTAGCACTAGCTATTGACAGTTTGTAAGGACGTGCATACACGTGTTGAAGTGATTGTGATGGTGGAATCCTGAAATAGACTGGTCAGGACGTTCTTCTGCCAGTGCCCAGTGAAATCTGGGATAGGCTCTGCACTTCCCCTCTAACACTGAACAAGATAAGTGGTAGTAAAATGGGAACCAGTGCTTTTCTTTTACATCAGATTTGTTGACCAGTCCTTCTTTTATGATGGAAAAATAAACGCCTCCTGACTGAATAAACACACAACTGTGTTTTCCGGCTTTCATTTTTCAGGTGACAAAAAACAGTCTTAATAAAAAAAACAGTTTAAGTTCTGTTAACAGTTTAAATTCTTGAAAACATGGTAATTGAATGGTCTGCTATTGACTATATTGTCTATTTCATGCAATAAGCTAAGTACGTTCTCATTTTTACACATTTAAAAAGGTCATTCTTTCTGCGTATGATTAGAATTCCTCCACCATAATGCATAGACCAGGCGTCTATACTTGGTTTGTTTGCAGAGCCAGGCAGAAGCATTCTTTAAAGTTCTTCATATAAAAATGGTTTATATCAGTTCTACCAGATGTTCGTTTTCTGCTAGCTTAGTGTCGAACAGATAGAAACAAAGCTTGAAACTTACTTTCAGGAAGGCACATTCAGACTACTATAAAAGGGGTTTTCCCATTTTAAAAGATTAGAGCGCTGTTTTTCTATTTTGTGAATGTGCTAAATTAGTTTTGTCTATGTGCAGCGTTTCTTATCACAAGAACTCAGTTCCTCTACTATGGATTATTAGGTTTTGTTTTGTTTATGTTTTTTTTTTGCTTTCCTTTTTTGAATCTTGTTACTACTGCACACAAATTTCTCAACCCATGGGTTGAAATATTGCGTAGATGTAGAGAAGTAGGGGTGAGGGGGTTCTTGTGGTGCGTTGAGTGAAAAATTCCCACTGTTTCGAGTGCACTGCGTGTGTGTCTGTTTAAGTAGGACAGAGAAATTGATGGCCCAGTACTGCTAGGTGACCTACATATGCAAGGCTGGACAGAATAGATCCCTGAGCACACACAAGTGGAACTGTAGGTGTGAGCAGAGCCTGTGTGTGGATGTGCATTGCCACAAATTTTCAATATTGCACTTACAAGAACATGGGATGTATTTTGTTTCTCACCCAGTCATCAGCAAATCCCAATACTTATAACACTCTCTTCATGTAATATAACTGTACCACTGATCTCATCCGTTTAGCTCAAAGTCAGATTCGCATTGTTTCCTCTTACATTAGATGTAGCCAATGAGCCAAAAATATTTGGTGCTTAAAGTTTTCTTATTTATTTAGTTAATGTTGCTATGATTGAAGGGAATATTAGAGCCATCAGTGTAGGATCACATTATTGCATGCCTAAATCTTTTGCCACTCACATCTTATATGGATTAAGTCATTTTAAATTTGCGTATGTGATTTCTGACGGTAGTTAGTCTATATTATTTTTGGTTTATATTTTGCTTGTTCTGTAAGTTTTAGTGGTCATTGCACTTTGAAATTGTTTCTTTATGTACATTATTAGTCCCTTTACTATGTACTCTAATGGTGAGGACCCCAGAGGATCAGTACAAAAGAGGTAGTATTTGGGTGGATGATCTTTCTCAGCACTGCAGTGACACTGATGTAATGTGTGTGTGTGTGTGTGTGTGTGTGTGTGTGTGTGTGTGTGTGTGTGTGTGTGTGTGTGTGTGTGTGTGTGTGTGTGCTAGGCGAAACAATAAGGTGAATGTCTCTAATAATGTGAACAGCTAGCAAACAGTGTTTTAAAACTTCAGCAGTACTGCTGTGTCTGATCCCAGCTCAGCACACACTTACACACCACCACCACATCAGTATTGCTGCAGTGCTGAGAATGGTCCACCACCCAAATAGGACCTGATCTGTGCTGGTTCTGTGAGGGTCCTGACCATTAGAGAACAGAATAAAGGGAACAAACAATGTATATAGAGAACCAGATGGACTATATTCTGTACTTACAGAACTACCAAATGCAGTATGCACTATAACATAAATTAAGCTGAATAAGCTGAATATAAATGTAAAAAAATATAAAATTCCTTTATAAACTTTCACAGTACTGTATACCACTTATCTATGAATACTCTGTAGGCATGTAACAAAGCCAGGTGAGGCAGTGGTTACCACAGTGTTATTTCACAGCTCCAGAGATCCGCAATTCTATTCCCACCTGTGTGGTGCTTGCGTGTTCTCCTTGTGTTTGAGTGGTTTTTTTTCCACATGTAATAAATTAATTAATTGCATTCTTGGTGCTAAAAAAGCTTTGCTTTCGTGCTCACACATCAGGCTGAGGTATGCAGCCAAACCTGTCTGTGCTTAGGTATATTATGCAAACATTATTTCAATCAATACTTTTCAGAATTGCATGAAATGTACTGATTGTAACAATCTGTATATGGTAAATAATGCATTTTAATTAAAGAAACACACACTTGCACACATATACATTATTGATTTATTGATTATGCATTGCAGCGATTTTCAACTACTCATGCTGCACGTATAAGAAAATGTTTCTGAAAACAGCTTATGTCCTGTTCCTTATTTGGGATCACACTGCATTCTTACTGTGTCCAAGTCTGACTGAACCATGCCTGAGCCTACCTCTTAAAGTGTGCTGGAGCGCGGAACAGCACACCACGTCCGGGCACGGTACAGAGAAATTACATTAGCCAAACAAACCACACTTTGTGGGTCAAACGCGCTTGGACACAGAACAGATCGCCTAGGATATGTACACCCTAAACCTCATAGATTAGCCAAGTGTAGTATTAAACAAGATAAGCAAAATACCTATACATCGACTGTTTTACAAAACTGTATTTTATCTATAAAAGCAATACTTCGATTGTAATTTAGCATCAGGAATACAGCGGAGGCAGTATCCAAACTTATTTATTATACTTTTGTAATATTTATACATTCTATCACATTCATTGCAGTCTTTAGCAGACTTTAGCTTTTTTCTGTAAACTATCTTGTATCTGTCAAGGATGATTGCTTTAGCGTCCCAGCTCCAAAGTCATAAAAGCACACCAAATGAGGAATCTGGTAATGAAATCTATTGGTTTAGCCTTTCAGGAGTTGACTGCCGGGAGTTTGAAATGGCTAATTAGACATAATGATTGAAGCCTGGTGCCCTGTGTGAAGTCTAAAGAGATGGGGGTGAAAAGCTCTGGATGCATTATTCAATAGCAGATTAAGGTGAAGGCCTGTCTTTTTTATGGTCATTTACCCTGGTGGGATTAGTTAAGGAAGAAACAGTTTGTCCCTCGCTAAGAGGAACAATTATTACCATGGGATACAGATTTGCCTTGTATTCATTGCGACCTAAAACTCATGTACAGTAGTGACAAAAGGTGTATTGAATTGGTTACATGGTTGGACTAACGTTTAAAGGGGTTGGTGTATGTTTGACGTGGGGTTGGAAATTGAATTTACAATTGCTGCTATGAAGAAAACCCACCCCTCCGCGAAATATTAGCTAGCAATAAGCTAATTCCACTGTAGCTAAAGTAGTAAAATACTGCATTTATGGTGACGTGGAACAATATTTGTGGAATTCTCTCAATATATTCATAAATAATCCTCTATTCATTAGTAAGACCTCACCTCAGTTCTTTTATCTGCTACTTATTCACCTGCCTCTTTTTGTACAAGTATTGTTTATAAAATAATATTATGCTATAGTGTCCTGTACAGCCATGGCCAAAAAGTCTTTAGGCACAAATTTTGCTAGATCAGTTTTTAGGGTGGCGATTTGCGTATAGCTCTAGATTGTGAAGAGTGATAAGATGAATTGCAATTAATTAAAAATCATTCCCTGCAATGAAAATGACCTTATCACAAATATTACTGCATTTCAGATACTGTATTTTAGCCCTATAACATAATTTAGTTGATGATCTCATTAGCTTAAGAGAAAAAGCTAATGAGGACAAGACAGCTGATATCACCTTGTCATGCTGATTAGAAGAGCAGACTGGTTGCTTAAAAAGGGTAGTAATAAAGTTTTTGTCTGTTAACCATGGTTACCTCCCAGAAAACACATGCAGTCATCGGTGCTTGTAAGATAGCACCTCGATCAAGTATTTATCGAATCATCAATTACTTCAAGGAGAGTTTTTCAGTTACACCACCTGTGCAGAGCTTGCAGGAATGGCAGAGAACATGTATGAATGCACAGTGAGATGACAGGTTTTTGAGGATGTATTGGTGCCAAGATGGGCAGCAAAGAAGCCACTTTTCTTAAAAAAAACATCAAGTGACTTTCTGCAGGAGCTATAATGATTGGACTGCAAAAGACTGGGGCAAAGTTATTTTTTTGTGATGAAACCCCCATTCAGGCTGTGTGGGACATCTGGAAAAGTGATTGACAAGAAAAGAAAAGGTGAGCGCTACCATGTGTCCAGAATCCTGAGACATTAAAATGTGTGGTTGCTTCTCATCCACAGGACTTTACACAACATTTTGCCTAAGAACACTACCATTAATAAAGAATGGTAAATTAAGTTTCATTAAAATTAGTTAGAGGATGCTTTGATCCTCTAAGAGCAACTTCTCTCAACAATCCAGAAGCAATTTGAAGATTTTTGAACAATGCTTTTTCCTGCAAGATGGACCACCATATCACCATATATATTTCATATAAAAACCTGAGGCAGTAAACTTTCTAAAAACCAAAATTTGTGCCATGCGTTTGACCACTACTGTATATCAGTTGCTGGATTAATTGTTAGTTGCCCTTTTCCAAAGTGTTTAGCAGTGCAAAAACAGCTAACACTGACAGTATGAGTAAAGAATATGAGCACACGGCATTTATGCATTTAAGGTTGCCAAATAGCAGCTGAATACACCCTTTCTGTGCACATTCTGTGCAGATTTGAATAATGACATAAGCCCAGAATTAAAACGCCACCATTTTTATTTTCACTGCTTTATTTTTTTGTACGAGGGATAAACATTCGCGTAGGAGGATTCACCGTTTTAGCCTCAGCTGCCATCACTGGCATTTATGCATCAAACACCATGTTATCAATTTTTTTTTCCCATCCTCTCTTAATTTGTCATGCCAATTGCTTCCTTTGAGAAATTCCTATCATGGCTCTCGCCTTGATGTGTCTTCTGTAATTAAGGCCCAAATTGTTTTGATGCTAGTGTAATCACATTAGCCTTTGCAGAGGAGAAGGGTGAAATTGGACTTGTTGCTCCAGCGCCTGTGAGAATGCGGCAGCCGGCGCAGAGTTTATGGATTATGAAACAAAGAACTGTCAGAATGCATCGGGCTCAAAGCGCCCTCCCATATGGCGCCCCATTACTGGCCCTGTCAGTGCCGAGCGTGTAGCCTCAGATGCAATCAGCTCTCCTTTCACAGAGTTAAAGGCAAGAATGAGACAAATGTTAGGGAACGATACAAAAATATGGCTCAATTATATTAAAATTTTATAGTGGAAATTGTATTTCTTTTGATGATCTTAACAAATGCATTATTAAATTAGTTTAATCTCAGTAGTCATTGTGTGTTATTAAACCTGATAGAATTAGTACATGTTGATTATATTGACTTAGATCTTAATATGTACTGACTTACTGAGCTAAATAATCATTTTAGTCCCTCAAAGACTTTATTACAACTAATCTAAGCTGTTTTTATATCAAGTGAATACTTAGTCCTGCTGTGAAGTGTAAATCATTCATACATTCATATCTATGTATATATTAGGAAGGAAGAGATTTTAAGGCCACTGTTTGGCCCCTGAGCAAGGCCCTTAACTTACAATTGTTTAGCTAGTATGTTGTAAGACTATCAGTTGTAAGTCGATCAGGATAAGCATGTCAGCTAAACGCTGTAAATGTATTTGTAAATGACATCTCGTTGTGAAGAGCCGAGGGATTCCCCTCTTATTTGTGCATCGTCTTTTTTACACTAAACCCTGTAGCACTTTTTACTAACCTTGGTTTTTGCCGAGTGTGCACTAAGCACCTTCCTCTTCATTTATCTTCTTTAATGGGGCAGGATGGAGGTAGATGATTAACCATGTGGAAGGATTTCTTTGCTCTAAAATATATGGCATTTTTGGTTTTAAGTGACTTATTGGTCATCCTAATATTGATATAAATCAACTGTGTGACTGCAGCAATATTTTGTTTCATCAAAATTTTTATATATGTTTTGTTTTTTTTTCTTTTTTTTTTCTTTAGACATAACTTATGTCCACTTTTTTGCCCATTTTAGTGCAGTTGAAGGTAATATCCCTGAATAGCTGTGCAGGTGATACAAGTAATGGTGTGCTTCTAGTGGAGGACCTGTGTGAAGTGGGAACGGCAATCTGAACAGACTTGTGTTCTGCACCTGCCTCCCAGCAAACAGAATTCAACAAAGCATGGGGGGTGATTGAAGCAAAGTGGGCAAAGTGTAAATTCTGTGGTTTTGCCATTTTGAGTGGTTATTTCATCTAGAAATAACAATCTAATCATATTACAGTCCTATGGCAAAATAATGTAAATCAAAAAGCTGTTTTTATCCCACTGAATCATTTTTCAACAAGTCTATACAGGTATGTGCTCACAATACGTTCAGTGAGAGAGGATGTTGACCAAAATGGTTATTAATTGGACATTACCATGGTCATATAGTCTTTTTACGCTATTGTGATTTAAATATACTGCTCACAGAAATTAAGGGATATTTCAAAATGAAATATCTTTGCTCACAACAAATTCACAAAATCCCACCTTTTTAATCACTTAATTTTTTTTTTTAGCAGATACCTTTTCCATTCACCTTTCTTCTTGGCAGAGAAAATTGCGACACCTAAAACTGTCTGTGCGCCGCTGAGGCTGTAACACAGTTCCTACTTAACAAACTGTTAATGCTAAATATATCAGTATTCATAAAAATAATTTATATAAAAACATGTCAATAAAATATTAAAGTATGATTAAAAAACAAATATTAATGGCAGTCAAAATAAACATGCTAAAACCTTTTATTTTATTTTGGCTATCTATTTAAAGCCATAACACCTGGAGTCAAAAGACATATTTTTTATTTCCTATTACAAGACTAAGGGGTGAAAGAAATTGTAAGTTCTTGACAGGACTTCCACAACTTTCATTGCTTCATATTGTTCATCTTCATGCCTGGACATGCATCCTTGACAAAATGAAATTAGAAGCTCTCGAAATTGTGTATTAACTTCTCTGACCTTTCTCTTAAACATTTGAATAATTCTCCTCTGCATTATAATATTTGTGTGTTCTTAGCATTCTTTGATAAAGGGCTAAATGACATTAGGCTTCATTCATCATCCATCACAGGGCACATACAGACACTCACATACTGGGGGCACTTTGGATACACCAGTTAACCTAACAAATGCGTCTTTGGACTGTGGGAAGAAAGTACCCCGAGTAAACCCACCCAAACAAAGGCGAACATACGAATTCCCCATATAAAGGACCCTGACTAAACCCAGGATCTTTTTGCTTTGAGGCAACAGTGCTACCTACCGAGGACTTTAGGCTTGTCTTTCTATATTGGTAATTGCGTTGAAGGTTTTTGGGGTTTTTCGGTTTGTGTGGTTGCTTATTTTGGCTCCCTGGTTGTGTCTCTCTCCAATACTTCTGCAAGTAGATTTTGTGTAACCTCTACATTATAAGGAAATATACATTATGATGATAATGATGAATATTACTATTTCATTTTAACTTTTAAACTGATCTAGTGGTCACTCATTTTGTTTCTACTTTGGGGCTCTATTCATATACCTGGTTGGTTACTATAACGAGATCTGGCAACCATGACCGAGCTCTGTTGTTTATGCAGTCCAAGCTCACTGCCGATCACAACTTTCCTCTTTCTGCTATGGAATTCCTTTAATGACTCATTTAGTGGTACCCTAACCGAAAATTTCCAGCCTGCTTTCACCCCTGACTATATTTTGCAGTAATAGGTGATCAAGATATCTGCAATGCTTTTTCCCCATCATGTTATCACATTTTATAGCATATGTTGTGTGATATGCTTATCAATATGTATGCTGCACTATCACATCTGCTTTGGGAAGATCATCTGTGCATCCTTTCCACTTCACATCTGGTGTGAAACAGGCATAAAGGCTTAAAACCCTTTAGGTGCCTATCCCCTACCCTTGTAGGTCAATACATGAACAGTATTTCTATGATGGAATGCAAGGGTTAGAATTAGTGTTGACCCTTCATAACATCCTAAATAGTGTAGATTTAGTTCACCTTTAAGAGGACATTGATCTTAAAGACACTTGTTCACTGTGTTTTACTTTAAACAGCAATATGATATACACTGCTCACGAAAATGTGTGTATTTCATTATAAGATGTTTAATTTTGAGGTATCCCCTAATATTTGTGAAGAGTATATTTTTGCATTTAACACCCCACAAATACACTGGAGGCTCACATACACTCTTGCAAGCAAATGTTTATAAAGTGTCCGTCAGTGACCATACTCATTTCCGGAGTCTTTTTTCACACGCTCTTTTACACCTCTTTTACTGGCTCCTCTTGTTTCTGTTCAAATCACCTCTCATCCAAGTCATTATACTGTAGTGGGATGGCTGCTACTACAATCGATTACGCTGTCTACTCTCGTTTAGTGTACAAGGATTCCAGGTCCCAATGAGCTCACAGGCTACTTTTCTCACCACCCATCTCCTTTTTGATCAGGAGGATGTGTAAATAAGGCCGCAAACTTCCATCAATGCATGCCAATCTATGTATTGATTCTTAAGGATCATTCTCAACGTTCCTTGTAGACTACTCTGTGCTGAAGAATAGAGCCACTGTGATCAAACACTTGTGCAGGAGAGCGCTGACAAGCTGTCTGGCAAAGTAAAAAAAAAGAAGCCCATTGACAGATAGTCTTGTGCTACTTTCTGCACTTGCTATTAACAGATTAGGATATGGGTTCATTTATCAGAGTAAGCAGAGATTAATTGATCTCTGCATTTTGTATTATAGAAATAGTATTTATAGTGTACATATCTTTTGGATATATTTGTGTTAAATGCAGAAACATCATTTTCAGTGATCTAATACCTTTTACTTAAGGGCATGGGCAGCACGGGGGCTCGGTGGGTAGCACCACTGTCTCACAGCAAGAAGGTCCCAGGTTCAATCCCAGGGTGGGGCGGCCTGAGTCCTTTCTGTGTGGAATCTGCATGTCCTTCCCGTGTCTGCGTGAATTTACTCCAGGTACTCTGATTTCCTCCCACAGTCGAAAGACATGCATGTTAGGTTAATTGGTGTCTCTAAATTGGCATTGACTTGTGTGTGTATATATATATATATATGGCTGTGCTTAGGATGAACTAGTCTATGAATATAACCTTGTGTGTGTCGCTAGGATGGCCATTGATGCTGATGCTGCCGACGTTGAAGAAACCAAATTAACAAACAAAGAAACTTAAGGGCAAGGTTCATTGGCCTACATTAGGTCCTAATGACAAGTGATATTAAGCCTACACAAACATCTGTAAACATGTATTCAATCAGGGAACAACTGTCAGAATTACGTAACTACATACATATTTTCTAACACTTTATTGATTTAGGCTTGTTTTGTGATTGTATAAAAGCATGACATAAAATTAATTGATCAGCCATAAAAATATTATATACCCAGATATTGTGTATGGTGTTTGGCCCGCCCTTGTTCTACCAAGACCCTTTGAGGCAGGACATCATAGACCTCTGAATATGTCATGTCGTATGTTGCACCAAGATGTTAGCAGCAGATTCATAAGTCTTGTTGTGAGGTGGGGTCTCCACAGATCGGACTTGTTTGTCCAGAACACCCTACTGATGTGCTTACAGACTGAAATGTGGTGGAATTTCTTGGGCCAAGCTAACACCTTGGGCCTTTTTCATGGTACACAAACTATTGTTAAACCATATTTGTACATTATTTTATTAAAATATGTCATTAGGGAACACCATTAAAATTAAGAGGTGTACATGGTTTGCAAAATGTTGTGAATGTCAGGACCTAAGCTTTGCCAGCAGAACATTACCCAGAGTAGGGCAATGACCTCAATTCAGTGTCATGATTAATTGCTTGTGTAGTGTGTTATGTATGTCAGTCAGACTAGAAGACTTCCTTTAAATTACTCTGATAGTGTCATAGATAGTATTTATAACATTATTAGGCCATATTCTAAAGACATAATGGGTAATTTCAGTAAAACATTTTGCTTTTCCATTTGTTTTCCAGATTCAGATGTATTTTTATTGTTAGAATAGTGAGGTCAAAAGATCCATAGTTCAAATCCCAACTCTGCCAAGCTACGACTGTTGGGTCCTTGAGAAAGGCCCTTAACCCACATTTGCTTGAATTGTAAGATTTTATTAGTTGTAAGTCGTTCTGTATAAGGGAGTCTCCTAAATGACTAAATAGAAATGTGATGTAACTAATTGATTGTACCGAAGTTTTACTCTAAACTGATCCAAACCAAGTAGTTTATCAAATCTTTTCAAATAACCCAGTTTGCTTTATTTTGTTTTAAAGGGGAAATGTTATTTTTAATGTTCAGGAAGATCAGGTTAGTATTTTGAGAGCGCTTGATGATTTTCCATAACTACTCTAGAGGTTGTTATTAGTTCAGTGTAAAATAAGACTGGTTCAGGGCTTTAGGTTTATAGATTAAATAATACTCACTGAACTGAGAAGTCATGAGCAAAGGTTTGTGCATTTTTGTTGCTTTGTGTACTGCTAATATGTTAAAGAAAAGATTTTTTCTGTGAAGGTGAAACGGATGTGGTTAAGATTATGCTGATGTAGGTATGGGCTTGCATGCACAACTGTGTGTGCGCACTTTTAGAAAAGACTGCAGGCAGTCATCCGGAAAAGACAGCTTTTTTCCATGTTTAATATGCAGCATGCAATCTATGTCCCATCTCTCCTCTGGGAAGGATACGCCGCATTGGTAATAATATCTGATTTGGTTGTGTACCTCTTCCCTTCAAATACATCGAACGGCTCCGGGCACCATTGGCTGTTTAAGCAAAGGTCAGTAGAAGACTCATTGATTTAGCATTTTAATTTTATTTGTGCTGGGCTCCGAGGGGGACTGGCATTAAGCATGGCAGAAGCGCTTTGTTTTGTAAGAGGCTGCGAATGTCTGGGTGTCTACAGAGACCAGGCCTTCCTCACGCTCTGCCTAATAAGTGTGAGATGTTGCCCAGACACCTCTGTAATAGCCACTAACACTTATTATCCTGCCTGAGATTGGAAATCCACATGTTGTCATTGAGGGATAAAAAAACTAAGGAAGGGAAAATAGAGTGCTGAAAAAAACTGTAACACCACACCCGTTCAAATGCGCAGACTAACGGCTGTGTTGTTATCTTTTTCGTATAATATTTCACTATGACCATGTCTGTGTTGGTAGGTACAAACAGAAATGGCTTCAGCTGGCTGGAAACAGCTTGCTTGGTTCACTTGACTGGCTAAATTAATGGAATGATCCTTTAGGGGGTACAGACAGAAAAACCCAAAGAACTTTGTGCTGGCAAACACACAGAAGCAGATGTTGTTTTGTTCTGTGGTGCCCTCTCCTTCGCCTGACTTTGCATGGGCTGTGGAGAGGCCTGAGCATATCGGTTTTTTCATTAAGACATTTTTTAGCCTTTGCACTACTCTGCCTAATCATTAGGCAGCCTGGAGTGATTTTGACTGGCTGTCTCCTCCAACGTCGGACTGGAGTTTGCTCTGCCGATGCTGCGCTGAACTCAGATGACACAGATGGCTGGCAGGATCATTACCTGATCCCACACACAAACCTTTAAACAACGCTGATTGCACTAGTACAAATAGATCACTCTCTTATGTCTCTAAGTAGCTCTTTGCAAATCTGAATGTTTGCATTCGGTATAACAGGTTCTTGAACTTTGACTCAAACCATGGGCTTTCTTTTGCCCTGAGAACCTCATTAGGTTTCATGGCATCATAGACTCCATAAGATACCAGGGTCGTCACTGGATCTGTAGGACAATCGTCCAAAATATATGTAGAGATCAACACATTAATGGTTTGCTGAGCACAAAATTAAGCTTTATACTACATGGCCATTATACCAATGCTGAAACAAATCTAATGCCGACCTAAGACTTTTGCACAGCACTGTATTAACTGAATCCTGTTGGGGGTGGCACCGTGGGTAGCACTGTCCCATCATAATGAGAAGATCCTGGGTTCAGTCCCAGTTGGAACAGTTTGGGTCCTTTCTGTGTATCCTCCTCATGTTCATGTGGGATTAATCTGTTTAATCTCTGGTTTTATCCCCCAGACCAGGACATTAATCTTAGGTTAACTGCTGTCTTTAAAGTGCTTTCGTATATGATTGAGTGGGTCAGTGTGGCCTGTAATGAATTGGCACCCTATCTGGGGTTGTTCCTGCCTCGCATCCTGTATTGCCAGCTAGGCATCAGCTTTTCTCTCAGTGGTAAATATGTTAAAATTCTTGCCAGTGGCAAATACCCATGTACTACAAATGCAGTGTGTGGAGTTTAGTATGTAAAATACGAAAACATATTGAAATATATTGTTTTGGTACTACTCTCATCTCAGCCATGTCATGACAGCTCTGTAATGCTGATGTTACACAGACAAATAGCAGTGCAAGTAATACCATGACATATTTCCTTTATTCTACTCAGACTGTTATATTAGAAACACAATTTGTATTAACAATTTTGTGTTGTTTTATTGGTACTTGCACGTACTCAGTACACTGTAGATGATGTAGGTATTTCTACTCCGACTCCTACCCCAAATGGCCCACATTTTTGTTGGGTTTGTAATATGGTCTGTGTTGTTTATGTGCTGTTTATGCATTCTGCTTGGGGTACAGGTATGGCAGCTCCCACTGTCCCCTCCATCACCTTGCTCCTGTTTGCTTCCTGCCTGCCTGCTGAGAAATTGCTCCTGACAGCTGATTTGTTGTTTGTCAGAAGTGGTCACTGTGCAGCTGATAAGGGTGCGGAGGGCCAAGATGAAAAACTAACTGCTTCTACTGATTTCATAGCCAGGCCCATCAAGGCATGGCCTGCCTACACCTGTAAATGTCTTGCAGCAGAACAGGGACATGCATGTGTTCTACTTAAGCCACATGCGAGCTGTTAATCTGGGTCAAAGACACTCTGGACCCATTCTTTCATTAACCTGTTTTTTAGATTTTAGTGTAGAATAGGTCATTGCTTCTCAACAATATGCAGTTCAAAGCAATTCATGCAGCTGAATTCTTTTTAAGAGAAAGACCAATGGAAGAAGAAAGGACCACACAAGGTCATGGGACAGGATAATCGGGCCCTTAGAGAGAATGGCTGGACCTGCAGATAGAAAACACTGACATATTTTCTGATTAGCTGATGCAGCAGGCCTGCTCTGCAGTGTTTAAGGGTATAAAAGCACAGGATGTGGAAATGGCCTCTGGGTGACTGGGCTTGAGACAGAAAGATCTGTCAAATGGTGTGGATAAGTGAGGCAGTGAAAGAGAACGAGTGAGAGAGATGGAGGCGTCACAGAGCTTGAACCCCTGGCCCATATGCCTGTCACCCAAGGGCTTACTAGGAAAGGTGAGAACAGTACATATCGAAGGCTATATGTCTGAGACAGGAGCGCAGACTGGGACGTAGTCCAGCCTCTAGCCAAGCGTCAGCCAGGGGCAGCAACAGGATGCCCTAATGGGCTTATACAGGAAGCCATCGTCCGAGGAGAGGTCACGGTAATTGGCTGCAAATTGCGCTCCTGCATCCGCCCATGAGAGCACGAGTCACTGCCTCCAATATCTCACATCATCTCAGGGATGTCATGTGTGGCTGGAGACACTGCATAACTCTGGCAGGAGGAGAGGAAGAGCGCCCTCTTATCCAGCGTGGGAATTAGTACAAATGACATTAGGGCAATGACCAAACATCACCTTCCCTAGTCAGTACACACAAATCATGACTGCATTTAACCTTTGGTGTGACACAAAAAAGAAGGGCTTGTATATTTACCCTCTGACACATGGCATGGATAATAGAGAATCATTCAGAGCTGTGCTGACCTCTTGATACAACCACACCATTTTAGTTCACCCTTCTGCAAATTTCTGCAGCAAGTGAAAAGCTGGTAGTTAGAAAGTCAAAGAGCATGCACAACCATGAATGTTCTCCTCCCCCAAACAAGAAGAACTGTACTTCTAATCACTCTGAGGTCAGGAGGAGTTAAGAGATTGGCTTGAGGATTGTTTATCAGCCGACCCTCCTTTCAGCCCTTCTGCTTTTTATCTGCTTTTATCACAGTAGGCATGTAGAGGCTCCATCGCTTCCTGTTTTGGGCTCTTTGACCCATTGACCCTAAGACTTATCTCAGTTTCGGAAGAGCCGTAAGCTTCGCCTGAACGCAGCAGGGTGCTATAGCTGGGTTACAAGCTCTGTTTCTTCTGTTTGCGCTTTTACTTCTTAGGGTGTGTTTGCTGAGGGGAGGTTCTGTCAGTTAGACTGTAGCTGATGGATGTCTGGGTGTGTTTCTGTCTGTGTGTTTGTGACTGGGTGTAAACACTCGAATGGCCTATACGTAAGCGTCTTATTCCAGTTTGAGCATTTTTTCCAATGACTAGCTCTCTCTCAAGAGGTTTAAACGTTCTTTTGTTATTCACCAGGCCCTTCTTTTACTGGCGTGGTAGGATTTTGTGACAGTATTTTCAGTATGGATGAAATAGCTCTTTCCTGAGACATTTAGTAGTATGGAAAATAGTGTGTCATGCATTGACACACCAGCAAAGAAACACCAAATATTTAGTAATGGGATTCAGAGGCAGGCCTGGCTCTATGAATCTCATTAAATGAGCTTCCTGCCTCTCTGAGGAGCACATTCATAGCTATTGTAATAATGCCCAGGTCTTCAGCTCTTTAACGGCAAAAGAGCCCCTGCGCTGTACTAGATACATAATTTGCATGTTGTTAGGAGGCAATAACGTCTAGATTGCTGCATGAGTCAATGACTCATTTATGTCTGCACAATGCAATATTAGCAATCAACAGATACTTGTTGCTTTCCCTGTTCATTTAACAACTTCTGTGTTAGTTCACTTCAATCATGTGCTTTATTTTCTCTCTACCCCCTCCTGTCTTTTCCCCTTTGTATCTGTCCCTTTCTTTCCCTTGTCTTTCTTTTTCCTTCTTTGCAGGATTTGGCTTTGTAACTTTCGAGAATGAGGATGTGGTGGAGAAAGTCTGTGAGATTCATTTTCATGAAATCAATAATAAAATGGTAAGTCAGTTTCACCTAATTTTTTTTCAGGTGGGGGCAAGATTAATATTCAATAACAGGGGCTGAGCTGGTCGTTATAATGGCCGATATACGAGTACGTGTGGTTGGGGGGGGGTGAGACCCAGATGGTGGCCCAGAAATGTCTTGCTTATTCCTCGCCAGTGAGTTTGGGTCATGCTGTGACATTGGTGTGCACTAGCCACAAAGCATGAAATTGTGTCTTGGTGCTCTGGCCACCAGACTGGGAGAACCAACCTGCCTTTTCCTCTGGCCCCAATTCATTCAGCCTGGAAGAAGAGCTGGCATTCATTTGTGGGCTTTGTTAAGACTGCATGGCGAAAAGACTGTGAGAAGATTTAAAATCATAGCCTTCACAGTGATAGTGTGCTCTATCTGACACCCTGCTTACTGTTTCATAGTTTCTGCTGAATTTTTCATTCCATTTTGTCCTGCTGGGTTTAAAAAGAAACAGTGCATCAGGGACAGGCTTGTGACCCTGGGGATAAGATAGTAAGAACACCGTTTTGACTAGCATTAAACCCAGAACAAGGATGACAGGCCCTGTCCTATATTACATTATCATCAGACTGTAGAATTGCTAATGAAGGCAGGATGCAGGTCCCTCATTTCAAGTGCAAAAGAAGTTTAAAGAGTATAATTGATTGTGACTTTTTGGCTGAAGTAACGAGTTTCAGATTTGATGAGACACATGGAGACTGGACATTGCCTGTAATACCAGTAGACACACTGGTAGCATTGTATTGATTTTTATATAATACTGCATCATATATTCTCGTTGTTCAGGCAGCACTAAGCAAATGTATTGCTTTTTTCTATATTTGATTTCTCTAAGCAGGACACTGGCTTTCAGTTTACTGGCAGTATTAACTTGGGCCATAGGGGGATTGCATGCATCGTTAGTACCAGTCAGGGAGGATAAGGAAAAAAAGAAATTGACTGGAGGAAGTAGATAGAAAGATGTTGCCACTACATTCATTATTGACTTCTGTCCACCAAAAATGACAAGTCTGTTCTTTTTGCTGGTCGGGTGGAAAATGTGTTAGGTGTTAGGCTGTGAAACCAAGGATACTTTGTTGGGAAGCAGTCCCGAGGCAAATCCCACTGTTTATCTGTATGCTTTTTCCTTGTGTTATCAAATGCTGTTGCCTGGCTGCTTTTGCCAAGAAGATCAAAGTGGTCTCTGAAGTATCGTTTGCTCGCAAGCTCTGTGTAAGAATTTGACTTGCTAATTCAGTTGTAGTAATATTGTTATTATGATGAATATTTAGTAAAACGACAGTAATGGTCTCCCTCTGCTAGTGAAGGTCCAGCTCATGATTTACAGTGCTCGGGTTGTTCAAGCGCCGTTGTCACAAGTACCATCTGTGACCCTCTAGCCCTGAGCTTTGGGTGAGTGTAGGACTCTTTTTGGAGAGGCTCTGGTGACCCATAGAATCCACTCAAAAGCTGCCAGGCCTGCTGATCAGTTCTGGGCTGGATGTGCAGGACATCATTGCAAATTCAGCAGAAGCCCCCCTGTTCCCAGAGGCTGTAACACACAAGCCTTTGACCTATTCCAGTGATACCTACACAAATGTGGAGGATCAAAATGTAGATGAGGCTACTGTGTATTAGTGTGATCATGTAAAATATATGATCCAGGTATTATTATGGCATATATGGCATATTGCAGCATGACAAAAGTGCGGATCTGGCTTTCATGAAATTCCAATGAATGCTTCATCAATTTAATTGAAAATCAACTTTTCACTCAAATGAATATGCTGATTGGGATTTGTAAAGAGACACGTTGTATTCAGTTTAAACAAAAAAATCGGTCTCAGACTTGACTCAGATATGTATGCTTAAGTCACTCTATTTGACCAGATGACCTAATTTAAGTTACTCAACTTATTCTGTTGTCTAAAAGCTAATAGAAAAAAAACCAAGAAAGCTGATGTTCTTTATTCATGGGGAGAGTTTAGGGCTTGTTTTTCTTAAATGTGTGGTATTTCTTCAATGTGATAAAACCTAGACAGTGGAGTGGTGATGCAGCTTAGTTTGGCTGTTCTTTATCTCACTTTGAGACTTGTTATTGATTGTGTGGCAGCAGACCACTTCAGTTTTGCCATTATTGTTGACTAGTACAAAGTATAAGCTTTCAGGGAATTCAGTGTGAATGGTGTAGTTTTTGTCAGCAATTGGACAGAGCAGTAAACTCGCTTGAATGGAACATAGAGAGGGAGCCTCAGTGATAGAGACCTAACATTTTCCAATAGTTTTGTAGATCAATTGTTAGAAATGTGATTCGTTTTGTTGGCCGGCTCAATGTTTTGGGTTTGTGTAATCAGTTTTTAATATAATGTTCCAGTGGTCCAGTTAAGTACTCTGCCCTTTGTCTGCTGTGTTCAAAACACAGTTGAGACAGAACAAAACAGAGCAAGTTTGATTGAGTCAGTACTTCCACTCTGTTTTAAAAATATCACACATTGTTTGAATACTCATAAACCCCACCCACAGTCTATTTCAAAAGCACATTGAGTTACAGTGTGGAATTAATTTGTGGCAAAACACTCAGTGGTGTGTGCAATCAGACAGAATTCGGCGCTGCTTGCTCTGTTAATATAGCAGACTGAAATAGTCTGTTTTTCTCGATTCTCCAGCAGGACATTGTGTTCTCATAATATCCTTTGCCTTCTGCCTTGCATGCCTTTGCTCAGTTTGCTCAGTCCACATATTTGTACATCAATCAGACATTCCTGAACCTCTTCTTTCCTTTGTCTTTTTCCTGTGCCCTGCTGTGGTGGAATTTGGGAGGTCAATCATGCTAGCCTGACCAGGCTCGACAAGGGCTTCAGTTCGCCTCATATTCTGACAGCTGCAGAACACCTGGATGACTGGGAGGCTCTGTCTGGCTATTGAAATAAAAGGAAGTGAAGGCACTGGAGCTCAAGAAGAGGCCGATTCTGTGACTATAAACCACCTTGTGTGTGGGGAGAATAGGAGTGTTCAATACAATGCTAATTTTAGCACTACCCCATGAGCCAGGAAGTGTTATTTATAGTGTAATGACTCTTTGACACTATGGAAGAAGTGACTGCATCCTGACCTGAAATACACTGTCACTGTAGGGGTCCTGATGGCCACATGATTATAGTGGTCTGTGTGCTCTCTCTCCCTCTGTCTTTCTTACCCTCTCTTTACGGCTCTGACTTTTTTTCACCCTGTGCTTTTTTCATTCTTTTCATTTCATCTTTGGCATTAAGCCTCACTATCACTGACTTTCATCTTTTTATTTTTCATAACTGGGCTTTACTGGGTAATCTTCGGCCCCCCCATTGTGTATAAAGAGCAGTGCCGCCCCATATCTTTCCGTGCCTGCGCCAGTGCGATGGCGAATGCTTAGTCCATGTCCTCCACACCAATGCCCTTGCCTCCTGCAGGTGGTGCAGAGATTGCCCCTCATTTCCTCCAGAGCTTCCACCCTTCTCACAGCTTGCCCTCGATGCTCAGCTAGCCCACTACCTGCCTGCTGTGAATCGGCCCATTAGCATGTATGATAAGTGACGAGTGTGTCACCTGGCCAGTTTATAGTCTACCTCGTCACACTGAGGAACTGGCCTGCAATATTATTGGGAGATAATCTACCGCTGTGAGAAGAGAGAACGAGAGAAGTAGCTGTTCAGCATGTGAGAAAATTATCTTCCCTTTCTGTTCATTTTCGCCTTAAAGCCAGGAGAGTCCCGGTGAGCTAGTGAAATGGCTAGACTGAGCTACACACGGCAATTGCAGCCTTATGATTAAAAATTGCAGTTAAATGGCACTTAGAATTGATTCGGTTGATTTGTGGCCTGTAATTTGCCCAAATCCTTTTAGCACTTTTATCTAATCCAGTGCTTATTGCCGCTCACATCATCGGCTACTATAGGTGTGTTTACACACGCAGTGGTGTCTTAAGAGTTGTTTGAGGTAATGGAGGGGGATTGTGATATTTGAAGGGATCAAGGTAATTTTGTCGGTTGTAATAGAGCATGGTATTTCCACAGTGCTGTCTGAGATCAGAAAATGTCAAAACAGAGAAAGAAGGATATTCAGTGCATTTTTCTTTTAAATTGCAGGGCACAACACAAGAAGAGATGAGGGAGGGCATGTGGAATCTGCACTTTGTCTGACCTTGCTAAAATAGCATGTTGTTTTAAAATTCTGCCTAATAGTAGCTAATATTGTATGTGAAAACTACAACAAAACAGTAAAATACGAAAGAATTGAGAAGAATTGATATATATATATACCACACCTTCTGGTGTTTGTGAAAGCAAAAAATAGTTTAAATGCTTTCCTCTGTATAGAAGCAGTTCTCTGGGTTTGTTATGTATTTTTTAGTTGAAACTGACTATTTATTTGGGTGAAATAAATACTCAAACGGTCTTTCTTTTTTGTTGGCAAATATAGATTTCTGTGTCAGTAGGAAGAGCTGTACATGTATCAATAATGTAGGGGCAGTCTCTAATACAATTTCATCCAAGTTGAATTATGTCTCACCACAAACCCCTTTCTGGGTGAAATTGAGCAGGGGCTTGATTTGGTACTGCTTCTTCTATCTGTTGTATCTGTATGAGCTGCCCCCAAAAACTGAGTGAAGTACTTCACTTCTCTCAAACTGTTTTGATTTATGATTGTAAAGCTTGAGTGAGCCAGAGATTCAAAGTAAGAGTAGGAAAGTCCATTTCAGCGTGAGCAACATTTGAGTCTGGGGTGTTTTTCCACTTGAAGCGTTTCAAGCATTGGTGCAGATTCCATTTCTGTTTTGTGTGTGTGTGTGTGTGTGTTTGTTTGTTTGACGCATCATATGAGTAGTGTATTATGTAAACAAGGATATGTTACACGAGGTATGTCAAAATGTGGTATTTAATATGCCAAACACCTTATCAAGTATAGTTCTATATTTATAATGAGTAAGTAATACTCATGTTATAGTTTTTGGACTGTGGGAGAAACTGGAGTAAACCCTTACGGACACATGCACACATTCAGACTCCACCCAGAAAGGACCCAGACCGCTCCATCCGGAATCGAACTCAGAACCTTCTTTGCTGAAAGGCCATAAGTGCCACAGTGCCACTGTGTCCCTTTATCCCACAAGCTTTTTATCTTAAACATCTTGGCTCTATTTTGAAATAATAATATTACAATAAGTAATTTCCTTCTCTTACAACCTCTGCTTTTTGTCTGCACTATTGATGTAAATGATAGTCTTTTAATAAAAGTGATAAGCTATATTTTATTATTTCTGTGCTGATAAAGCTCCGCTCTCTTCTAGATGAAGTGTCTTCACTGACCATAATCCAGTGTAGCACCGCAGCAGTCCGAGTTCTAAAAATGTGTCCCTCCGTTTAGACCCCCTGGTTCAGTGATTAGATCCCAATACTGTTCATGTCACTGCTACACAGGTGATACTCAACTCTAAGTTTAATTCCTTCCATCCACCTACAAAATTTCACAGCAGGTATCTGCTTGTCTTTCTAACGTTGTTGTTAAATGGCAAAACACAATCTAAAGCTCAACCTGTATTGATCTTCCTCCTGGCAAAGATCTCCAGATGCTGAATGTCTCAATCATTAAAAATGGCCTAACTGGCCCACACAGCAGAGATTAACCAATTTTTAATTTATGTAATCACCAGATCAGGAGGAGACATACTTTTTAGGCCAGAGAAGCTTTTCAGTTTCCTATAGTAATTCATCATTTTCAGAGTTGATTGCTGCAGCGTTTTGCTTGCTGGTCTTTCTGGTCTATGTTCCATTGCTCCACTACAGAGCACTCAAACCAACCTATCACTTATGTAACCTTTACACAGAGATCACTCTACTGGTTGTTGTTGTAATTTTGAAAATTTAAATCTCTTGTCTTGTCTTTACTGTTCAAGTCTCAGAAGGTTCTTCTCCAGTTATTCACATTCTTTGGTTGAGAACTTGTACCTGCACACCAACTCAAGTCTTCAGTTTCAGATTGCCTGGAACATTCTTCTATGAGGTTAAGTCATGCCTGCACAGCTAGATCTTGATGTTTCATCAAGCTTCCAACACCAGAACAGCTCAACGTCTCGCTAAAGACTAACCTCTAAAGACTAATGTCTAAAGACTAACCTCTTCAAGCAATACCTAGTATGATGTGGTTTAGATCATGTGCAACTTTGGTTTTTGAATGACTTGTAGATCAATCTCAGCACTGCAGTGACGTTGATGTGGCAGTGATTTGCTAGTGCGAGTAGATTACTCATTTGGATGAGTAGATCCGAGACAGCAGTGCTGCTGGAGCTTTTAAATACTGTTCACTTACTGTGCACTCTATTAGACCACTAATTAGATTTGGCCACATAGTATTTCTCAGTGACTCCGTCCTCTCATTTGTATGAGCAGTGTACATTTAAAATATTGTCTTATGTGCAACCCTGATTTGTAAATTAATTTTGAGTGAGTTTTTAAAACATACCATAGATATATAATAACTGGAAAATCAGTATAAATTATTTTCTGGTATTTACTTGTATCTGTAGAAGGGAGACTATGTCTATCCCTGCAGAGGAAATGAGACTGATTTCTCGGGCAGTGTTTGCAATGTGTGGACAGTTGCTATGAATCCTAACGCAGTAATTTTTGACTTTTGGAGCTGAGCGGGGCTGCTGAAGGTGTACTTCGTCCGTGGGTCTGCCTGTCTGAGATGTGTGTTTATTTATGGCGTTTGGTTAAGTGCCTCTTATGTCAGATATTACTTGGTCCCTGGATCTCAGGGGATGAAGCAAGCAGCTGGTGTTGTGCAGCACTGCAATTTTCAGAGTAGAAAAGAGTCTGAATGGGTGAATCAACTGTCTGAAGTGCTGCTTTTCTTGTTACTCTGAGAGAGGTCATTTTATACACTCCCGTTTGTTGAATATGGGGTGAATGTGCTTGACAGAGCACATGTAGATGCTTCCTGCATAGATGCATTATTCTAATGTATTATTCAAACTTAACATAAAATGAGAGGTGTGTTTTCATTTCCTATATATCTGAACTGGGATGGCAGGAGGTGAACTGTCCAATTGTATTTGAATACAGTGGCAATATAATAATAATAATTTATGTTGCTAGATTTAGTGGCACTTAGCTGGAGCAAATAACTTTCGTAGGGGGAGCACATTGTAGCACTGCTAACCGAATCCATGAAATTACCTTAAATAGTAGCTTTATAGGGTGTGATGGAGTTGGGGAGGTGCTCCTATGCAGACCATGTAATCAACCACAAACCCAGCCCCTGTCCTTGAGAAACACAGCAAAAAAAAAACATTTTCACTACCATGCCACTGTATTTACATTGTGTGTGGCAAATACAGAATTTGAACTTGATCAAGGCAGAAACTCACCATGTAATCACTCTGTCCTACATTAGCCACACCTTTGGTCTCTTCACTGAGACAGGTCTCCAGGGTGCTTTCTCTGTGCTTATGACAGGCTCTGAGTCCTTGTCAGGCACACCCTTATCTTGGTGTATCCTACACACTAAACCTAGGATGCGAACTAGCCAACAGCTCTCACCTAGCCAGAGGCAATATTCATGTTAGCTGGTAGAGCACTGGTTCACAGTGCTGAACCTCCACTGACAGGAGTCTGGCACAGGTCACACAAAAGTCCGGCAAAGAGAACAGATCCAAGGGTCTGGCATGTGGAAGGCAGAGGGAACATGGGGCCACCTCAACAGGGCCTTCTAAGTTGCAGAGCTTACTCAGGGATATGGGCTGGTTTGCAGTCATGTTATGCAGATCAGGGTTGTCTGAATAAATATGCACACAACATTGTTTAAATGCACAGTTCACAAAAATGAGGGCATATTTCAAAATGAATATGAAGAGGATCCCACAAGAACTGCTTGACAATCTGATCCTGTCCATGCCCCTAAACTGTGGGTGATCATACATCCTACTGAACAGTCAATATGTGACACTCTTGTGTAGTTTAACATGCTTCTGTTCAGCCCCATGAACATGTCACTTGCTGCTCAATCACAATAATTGAGTTTGCATCTTATTTGTGTAACAACATTCTTTGACTTTTCATTTGCCTTTCTGATTATCTTGTTTAATGAAATTAAATAAAATGCTTATTTTTTATATTAAATATCACCTAATTTTTGTGAGCAATGCATTGGCCTTCTTAAAAATACACTTGATAGATGTTGGCCGTGGAATAGTCCGAGTTGACACTTTCATTAGATGTAACATAAATACCATATTTCAAAGTGCATATCACACCACCACACAAGCTTAAAGCGATCGAATTGGATCGGATTGGCCAGCCTGATGTAACGCATCTGCATAGAAATGAGTAAGAGATAATATAGAAGCACTTTTGATGATACAACATAGCATGATAATTGTGGTATAAATTTTGGCTTTGCACAGAATTTCTTGTCATGAGTAATGTAACCACCATAAATTGTTGTAAGAAAGCATTCAGTGTGACTTTCTAGACTAAGTGAGGACAAAATTTGAGTGGCTGCCCATGGATCACCAGCATCTCTTGTTAATGCTAATTTATATTAGAGTTGCACCATTAATCATATTTAAATGGTGATCACAATTCCTGGCTTAATCAATTAAACATATTTCTGATTTTGGAATGCTGAGCTGAAGGGAATTGACTAATGCTAGCGACTAACTCTGACGCTATATGCATAGTGAGACTACAGTGTTTTGCGGTTATTTATTAATCTGAAGGAATATAATCAGTGAGGAAAAGGGTTTAATCAGTTGTTTCAAAAAGTTACTTAAGTACTTTTGATTGAACTGATTTCCATTCTGTGAGAAGGAATCATTAAGTTTGTCTTATTTATTGTATTATTATTTTATAAATTAGTCCAGCCACATTTATTTGTATACCAAAAAGAAAAGGACCGTAGCTGACCAAAGTGCTTTGCGTTAAAAATTAATATCTAAAACACATAAGCATAAGGTTTGTGTTTTAAGGTACGTCCAGTACTAGAGGGTGACACGGATGGATTTTCATTCCAGTCCCTTCCCACTCCCACAGAAAATAATCTTGTCCCATCCCAAAACTAATTCCTGTACTGTCCCACTCCTGGTAAAATGACTCCCACTCCCATCCTGCTCCCATTCAAAATGACTCCCGCTCCTGTACCACTCCCATTTTTCCATTTTAGTGTTTGGGCAATACAATGAAATTTTAGCTTATCCCCATTCATTTGTGGTAATATAGGGAGACATTGTATGCCTTAATGAAAAAAAAAACTAAATGCCACAAAACATAAATAATACATGGGCTGTGGTCCCTATAGTTTTTCCTATGGAGGACCAGCTGCCAAGTCCCTTTGAATAAACCCAAACATAACATGAAGTTGCATTCTACTCATTTATTGAGCAATTATTTCCTTAAAACATAAGGCATTAATTTGTCTAAAGAAAAACTGTACACAGCAAGAGAACTGTTGTCAACTAACAAATTTGCATTAAAGCCTTACCTTCACAATTCACATGCTGTGCCTGAGTTTTGTATACAGAAAAAAGGGCATATGAAGCTTTATGGATAAGTCATTACTTCTGACTTTGCGTTGCAAATAAATGTTTACAACATCATTTTCTGAGCTTGGCTGCATCCGAAATCGCATTCTTCCATACTATACAGTATGCAAAAGCAGTAGGCGAGAACATGTAGTGTGTCCCAATACAAAGTATGCGATTTCAGACGCAGCCCTTGTATTTACTCCCTCCATTGCTGCTGTTCTATGAATTCCGATGGGAAGCTGTGGCCTGAATCAGCGATGGCTTCTGGGCCGTGTAGTCCTTTAGAATTGTGTTACTGTAGGTTTCTTAAAAGAAAAAAAACACAAAATGGTGGTGCCTATTCTATGGTTATATTTTGTCTTATTTATTGGTTCCTGCTCCCGTCTGCTCCCGTTAACTTTTTTATCCTGTACCGTCCGAATTACAGGAGTAATAGTTAATTTGAGTCCCATCCTGTGGGAATCACGTGACACGTGGGATTCCTGAAAAAATGTCAGCCTCTGCTATGGACCAGACTGTGGTCAGGAAGGTCCAAGGTTCAAATCATGCCTCTGCATCCCCTCTGCATTTGCCATCGTTGGGTCCTTAAGAAAGGCCCTTTACCCTCAGTTGCTTGGATTGTAAGAATATATTAATTGTAAGTTGCTCTGGATAAGGGCTAAATGTTTAATCTGCTAAATGACATAAGTGTAAATGTGAATCCAAATTCAATTAAAACCAGAGAAAAGTTACTAAAAGCTACTGAAATTAGCAATTCAAACCACAAAATTGCACCAGAATTACATGGTATGTTTATAGATCATTTTAAAGGTAGCAACAGTGGAAGATTATTTAATACGATCGCCCTGTGGAGTACAAAGGAGCAATTGTTTAGAAGATCTAAGAAGATCATTAAGGCTGTTAGCTGTAATACAGTGATAAGCAGCATACATATCATCCTTACAGTAAACCTCTCAGCTAGGCAGCAGTTTTATGCCGAGTGACATCACTTGTCAGAAGGTCGCCTTGCTGGCGGGAGCAGATTAGCAATTAAAACTATTTCTTTTTAACAAGCCAGCTAATAAGTTGTGAGTGGAGTGTTTGTTCTTTCTCAAACTGACCAATATTCTGCCATTCCTGTCTCGCACCTCAGCCTGTTCACTTCAACCTGCTGCTAAGAACACACACTCTAATGACCCTCTTTGTTCCATTACAGCACAGTTGAGCTTGTACCCTTCATTTTCTGACAATTAGTGCGCTTTCTGAACTCTCATTCTCCAGTCCTGTCCTGTCTGCTCTGAACTGTACATGGTTATCTGGCTACTTTCTTTCCATTCATAGGTTAATAGATGTGTGAAGAGAGTTAGTGCCGAACATGGCTACATAAATATCTTTAAAATCTAAAGAAAGTAGTGGCATTATACAGTATTAAGCTAAAGATTCAAATCTATAATTTGTTTCTTTATATGGCACTCTGTATTGTTTTTTTCATATAGTACATTTTCCATTTCTAGGCTATTGTGCAGTATTATGAGTGAAAGTCAGAGTAGAATTTATTTCTGTAGCACGTTTATCTTGGCCCAAAGCTGTAATTGAACAAGCCTCAGACAAGAGTGCCAAGCATTATAAAAAAGAAACGTTGGGACAACCAAGACCTAAAATGACCAGTTTTTTTGGTTTTACTGTTTGTAGGTACAATCAGTATATTTGCAGAAATTACTGGAGTATTTATTTACTCTAATGACAAATAATGATAACAAAGAAGGTAGGGTTTCCAGACCTTGATTAATAATACAACCAAAGCAAGATTATATTCCTTTATTTAACCAAAACATACTAATGTTTTACCTTTGCAAAGTTCAGAAATCAGTATATCAATCAGAGCTTTCACATGCCTTGTACTTTCCCATTAATAAATATGTTTCGGTTCAGGTGATCATGTCAATAAGTACCCCAATAAGTTATTGTGTCTGTGTTGGCATTCATCAGTTTTAGGAATGGAACTATAGATATGTTTTTAAAACATATGGAAACAAAAAGTGAAAAATACCTGAACATTTGTAGAATATTGTAGCTATTAGGGACTTAACATGAACCAGCTCAGCTGATTTATGAGTGTATCCCCTTAAAACAGCCCCATTCTCACCTACTGTCTCACCGTCTTTGCTGACATGTTTGTACCCAAGACCTGCATCATTAATCATGGGTTTCATATTTCCATTAACAAGTAAAAAAAGCTCATCAGTTGCCTACCTCAACCAGTTAGCTAATTAGTTATGTAATAATAACAGTCATAACAGCAGTCATGGCTCTTAACAACCCATTGATGGCTGGCATATCAGAGTCAAGGCCTTTCTGTGCCCATTAGCACCATGCCAAGTGCATGATGCTTTGTTGCTGAAACCACACACTGACATAATTACACGCGTCACACTCCTCTTGTGTGTTCACACACTTCTTCGATACATTGTTTAATTAAACCATGACTTGTTGATAAGAGTACGGAGCACTTTGCGTGTTTCTTGGCACTTAATGTGTTTGCTCTGGAATTGGATTAGGATGTTTGGCTTCATGTTATTTTTTCAGTTTAGTTGGAACACAAAACCAAAACACTAGAGAAATGTCACTCCCATATAAATATCATTGAGTAAACTGATTTTGGGGCCTATTTCTATATATCTATTCTATTTCAATGTCGTTGCTACTGGTCCACCAGTACTATATTTTACTAGTGAGCTTAAATGTCTCTCTCATGCGCATCTGGACACTTTTAATACGTGTCACTCAGTTGGTACTTTCTATCGTCTGCTCATGGAATTAATCATGTACTTCTGCATCCAGAATGAATGCTCCATACTCTTAGCTCTTTTGATCTGTTGCACTGTAACTTACAAAGGTTGATTAATGATATTTTACCCCACATCCTAGACGATCTCCTGCTTACTAAAATCTAGCAACAGCCAAGAAACTCCTTTCATTTGAAAAGAAAATCAGCACTCAATATTCATGATGCTTGCACCTTAAAGGTTACCTGCTCCACTCCAGGTACTACTGTTATTAATATATGAAGCTTTTTTGGCTGCTTCGTGTAGGGATTGCTACAGTGGATATCTGCCTAGTAGATTTGACACATTCATACTGGATGGTTCTGATCCAACTCTCA
>JAUZST010025507.1:2500-58247 GCA_034779995.1 Parotocinclus haroldoi | reverse complement strand
CACACACACACACACACACACACACACACACACACACACACACACACACACACACACACACACACACACACAGTCTGAAGAGCTACAGATAAAACACTGGTTTGAGTTCAGTCCAAAGAAGGGAACATCCTCACATCCTCACTCTCTCTGTTACTGTCTTAGGGGTGGTTGTGCTATGTCACATCCTCTTCCTCCGAACAGTAATCCCGTCCCTGGAGAAAGACAAAAAGAGAATGAAAAAAAGAGACAGACAGACAGACAGAGAGAGAGAGAGAGAGAAACACATACATGTAGAAAGATAAAGAGAGACAGCGTTACAGAGACACATACATATAGACAGAGAGACAGACAGACAGAAAGAAAGAGATAGAGCGGGACAGCATGACAGAGAGAGAGACAGACAGAGACAGACAGAGACAAACAGAGAAAGACGGAGAAAGAGAGAAAGAGAGAGAGAGAGAGACAGGCCATCAGAGAAATACAGGAAGAGAGAGACAGAGCGAGAGAGCAAAACAGAGACACAAACACACAGACAGAGAGACAGAAAGAGGGACAGAGACAGACAGAATGAGAGAGACAGACTTTAGAGAGAAGATTAAAAGACACTACTTAGTCATTTGAACTTAAAGTCTAATGCAGGTGTAAAACTGTTTAGCTTTTCTAAACACCAATTTAATTACAGATGGAAAAACATAAGCACTCAAAAAAATAATAATCACACACTAAATATATTTCAACAACAAAAATGCAGCAGTAACACCCCTCCCACCAGCGAAATGGTATGATCGACTTGCTATGTCATTCACAAGTGGGGGAAGGTGAGGTCTGGGTGCTAAACACCCCTAAAGCTCTTATTTCAGAATCACCGCCGGCATGAAGAATCATGTAGAGTCAAAGAAGGTCCTATTGAGTATTAGCAGAAATCTGAGAGATCTGGCAACTACTCACTGACTTTCAGTTGTTTTTGGGGGTGAAATGCACAACTGTGCCAGCATTACCTAATCAAACATTTGAATCAGGTTTACTCTCCCACTTTTTACCTTACATAAGCTCACATTACAAGTGAGTTCCCCTTTTTGCAGCTTTGGTCATTTTCTTAGATTTTGCTGATTTTCGCTAACATTTTACATTTAGGCATTTAGCAGACGTCCTTATCCAGAGTGACGTACAACTTGTACAGTCTTACAATCCAAACAATGGTGGGTTAGGGGTCTTGCTTAAGGACCCAACTGTAGCAGCTTGGCAGAGGTGGGATTTGAACACTGGTCCATCAGGTCCAGAGTACAGTATCTCAACCGCTAGGCTACCACAGTCCCAGTACCAGAACCACCAAAAGCTTCATATTTTGCCGTTTTACCTTTTGACTCCGGATAAGAACATCTGCTAAATAACTAAATATAAATCATGGTTTCATTTGCATATACCAAACGAGCAGAGATCCCTCTAAACAGGTCCACAAACAGGAGGTGGCTTCTTGTGCATTGTGAAAGCAAACAGGGAAAGCAAACGTCACGTCCCCGATACGGCTCCTCGTTAGACAAGTTCAGAAATCAAGACACTATTTGTGTGTCTAAGGCCTGAATTATTCGCACATGCAAGCACGTAATCACTGATCACCGCTGTTTAACTCCCACACACACAATTACACACACACTTTGTTCTTCCTTTTAAACGTCTCGACTCGATTAAGAATTAAGAAAAGCAAGTTATTCCTTCCAGAACATTTGTCTGATACTGAGACTGATTGTTGTCAGATTTCTCAATAGAAATGATGCCGTTCCACAGCGCCACCCCTAGGGTTTAACAGAGAACAGTCCAAATAAGAGAAAATATCCAGTGAGGGCAGTTCTGTGAGTGAAGATGACTTGTTGATGCCAGACTGGTTCGAGCCGATAAAAAGGAAAGGGGAACTCGTGCCCTTATGAAACCTTGGTTGTAACGAGCGATTATCTGAACAAGCAACACGTCCAACCTTGAAGCAGCTGGGCTACAGCTATAGCTATAGTTCATACAGACTCAACAAAATTGGACAGTGGAACATTTGAAAAGGGTTGCCTGATCTGATGAATCTCGATTTCTGCTGTCACATTTAGATGTTCTGCCTTTTATCAGTGCTTCAGGTTGTTGGTGTAGTGGTGTTATAGTTGCTTGGCACACTCTGGGACCTTTAATACCAACTGAGCATCGTTTAGACTTCATAGCCTACCTGAGTATTGTTGCTGACCCAGTGTACCACTTTATGATCACAGTGTACCATCTTCTGATTTCTATCTCCAGCAGGACAACACCATCATAAACAATTTAAATCATCTCAAACTGGTTTATGAACTTATTAATGATCCAATGTCCAAAGCAGAAGAATGAATAAAGCTTTGGGATGTGGTGGAACGGGAGAACTAGCCGACAAATCTGCAGCAACTGTGAGATGCTCGTGCCAATATGGACCAAAATCTCTGAGGAACCAGTACCAATGTTTCCAGTACTTTGCATCAAACCCTCAGAGAGAAATAAATACACAGGATCTACAGATAAGAGATCAAATCGCTTAAGATACAATCTTCATTTTCCATGTGATCTCAGATGACCCAGCGTTTGCTGGGAGGATAAACAAAAGGGTATTTAAATCTCCGATCGCAAACACAAGATCCTCCCACCAGCCGTCCCTCACCTTCTCGATCTTCTCATCCAGCATTCGGAAGAACTCCTGCTGACTCTCTGACGTATGAATACTGTGAGAGGGAGAGGAGAGTGAGCAAGACAGAGGGAGAGAGAGACAGACAGAGTGAAAGAAAGAAAGCAAAAAAGAGAGAGAGAGAGAGAGAGAGAGAGAGAGAGAGAGAGAGAGAGAGAGAGAGAGAGAGAGAGAGAGAGAGAGAGAGAAAGAGAGAGAGAGAGAGAGAGAGAGAGGAAATGAGGGATGTATTCATTATTCTATACCTGCCATGATCTGAATATAAATCAGTTTTCCAGAAGACCCACTTTCTGATCTTGCTCTCCAGCAATCTATTCTTTTATCTATTCTAGTCTTGAGAATGTGTTTTCTGACACATTACTCCTGTTCTGCAATTCGTGCCGTTTTGAATCATTTGTGTACAAAGCTGTAACTGTATTACTTGTCGCTCCCTAAAGCAATCATTTCCTGTTTCACACGTGTTTTTCATCTTTTTGCTCAATTATCCTGCTCAGTCATCGCATGATCTTACAAGGTCTGCATATACGTTACATTTTAAAGTTACAATTAAAAGATAATTTACCAGTTTAATCAAAGTGTCACATTTCCAGCAATGAAAAACAAAAATTCAAATGACCAAATATCCAGAGTACAAACAAACGACAGCAAAAAACAACAAGCTGAGAAGACAAGTAAGAGAGAAATCGACTGACAGAGGAATAGACTAGTGTTTAGCCCTGCCTGCCTGAAACCCCAGGAGAGGCCTCTCACAACTGCTCTGACATTAATAAATCACAGAGCAATGAGGCTACACAACAACACCAACAACAACACATTTATGCAAGCTATGCATTTAACAACACAGGTAAATAACAATTACTGGAAATGACTAACGTTGCTGAAGAATGCCATCCGCATGCCTGTAACGTTTCACTCAGACAAGTAATACTGATATTTAAAAGGTTCCATTGTGTTTTTTTTCCTCTTAAATATTTAATAGTTACCACATCACCTCTCAAGATGATACGCACACACGGTGAGGGACAAAAGTCTTAGATCAATAGTGAAAAAATTATTTGGCATTTTCTATAATTCAATAATACATTTTTACCATTAGAAATCAGTAAAACCAGCATAACGAGTAGCTGATAAGCATACTGTGCATTATGCTGGGATAACATGGATCATCGGATTTTGCGTGGCTTTTGGAATCCATGCTAGCTTGAGGGTGAACGCAGCAAAGGAGAACATACAAAATACAAACATTCCGAAATGTACACGGCTCACAAAAATTATGGGATATTTCATTTAGATGTTTGTGAGCAGTATAGACTAACAATAGTAGATTGTATAAATAGTAGTAAATAAAATGTGTTACACAACTATTCTATTCAACGTCTATTGTGGTCAATGACCTGTTTCAGAACGAATATAATATAATATAATATAACGAATATAATAACATTATTATAATAAATTATAACAATTAAAAATCTAAAAATTTGTCTCTTACTACGTTTAAGGCACACCAACCAACGCAAGTGCAGAGGCGGACGTTTAAGAACATAATTGGAAAGTCTGTTTATTCTAAGCGACGGCGGACTTCTTTTTCTGTAAAGTCATTTACAAATATTGATAGTTGCAGGTTGTGCGTCTTATGTTTCGTTTCCAAAGTGCATCTTATTTGTTCATGCTTCCTGTTCCGGTCTCTTCACTATACCTGTCTAATAAAGACAATCTGCTAGTTTGTCCCCATGCATTTTTCAAGGACAATTCCAATCCCTGTCCAAATTAAACCTGCTCCACTGAGGGTCCATCAATGATGTAAGTTCTTTACCTGGTTTGTTAGCAATGCAATAACGAAACAGAACAAAAATGGCAAAGTTTGGGAGAGAGTGAGTGGGTTTAAAGGTTGGAATCAAAGGTTTTGAAATGGTTGCTCATAAAATGGAAATATACTGCTCACAGAAATTCTATAATGAAATATCCCACAGCAGCGACAAGTGACGAAAACCACGTAAACTTTGCTTAGATTCTAAATCGCATTCGTACCTCCTACATGGCATATAGGTTTAAAGTCAAGAGTCCATTGATTAATAAAATATAAAGAGAATATAAATGACATGGAAAATGATCTATTTATTGGATTTACAATTTAAGATGGCCTGTATCCTGGCAGACTTACCATGGGAGCTCCATGGTAGGCGATGACTGCGGGACGTGCTTTGAGACTGTGTCGCTCCATGATGCAAGGTGAGGAGATGTAGAGAGGAGCGAGGTAGAGGCACAGCAGAACAGCCAGGTATATAGCCAGAATGATTATCTGAAACCCTGCAGCATGCACAGCAGCTTTCTATTAGCACAATCCAGTGTTCGATTTCACGCCCTTTTATTTAATCATAGTTTTAGTGCTTGGAATGAAACACTTGTTAAAATATTCATTGAGTGTCATATTAGCATCAAGAGGAGGGGTGAGAGGCGGCTAAACAAGCCGGTCTGCTGATGGTGTGGAGCAGGAATCTGTGCTGAAGGTGGCTGAGAGAAGGACACTGCACAAACTGCTGTCCATTATGGATAATGATGGTCACCCATTGCACAACGTCATTATGAACAAAATAAGCAAGTTCAGTGGCAGGTTGCTGTGCATAGATAGACTAGGAGATCCTTTGTCCCGAATGCCATCAGGCTCTACAACTCTTCCCAGAGAGGACGATAGAGGGAAGAGGACAGATGAGGAGTGCATTTCATTTGTAACTGGAGGTTTTTATGCTTATCTGCACTGTACGTCTGTATGACTCTGTATCTACAGCATGCGATACTTAAGATATTCTTTACATTATCTATAGTTTATGTCTCTGATTGTGCTGTACTTTTTTGCTTTTGGTCTTGATCGTCCTAACCGTGCTGTACTGTGAATAGTGCTACTGGCTGCTACTTGTCCTCCAGGATCGACCGATCGAGAAAGACAGAAAGGAAGAAAGAAACAGAAAGAAAGAAAGACAGATAGATAAAATCTGTCAAATCTATATTAAGTAATAGGGTAGACTAATTTGTTTTTGTGCTTAAAAGGCACCTGGAATAATATATACAAATAATTAGTACTTCTATATCAGAATATGTCCAGCGCCCCTCACCAGCAGCACAGTGTACAGGTATAAGTATGCCCTGGATGAAACATCAATGCATCACTGATCATAGTCAACAATTATTTCGTTTATTAGATTTAATTTACATAAATGTTCTCTCTTTTATTTATCCATCTTCGGTGTGTGTGAACTATTACTAGAAAATTAGGCAGCTCATTTTTATTCACATATATTTGGCTTTCCAGGAGGTTGGGTGCCTTTTTGAGTCTTGGCCCTCTTCTTTACAACATTTAGAGATTTTCCTTGAGATCTCCTAGTTTAGCTCTTTTAAGAGCTTTGGGCTTAGATACAAAACATGCCTAGATACTATAAATATTATAAAATAAAAAACGTCTGGGAACCAAAATATCCTTGCACTGCTTAATTAATATGTATTTGTATACTAAGATGAGCAATTCCATTCCTGCAGAGGTACCCCTCTGTTGATGTGCCTCATCCTGGTCAGAAGGTAACACCAATGGCCGTGATCTTGAGCTAATATTAACGCTTAGTTAAAACTCCACAAGGAAATGCTGGTGCACTGTCAACATTTTGCATCAAAGAGCTCCTTTAGTTAGCGGGTGAGAGTGTGACCGAAGAACATGGGAATGCATTGGTTTCAACACCTCATTAATGATTAACGTCTTGTCCATGGGATGTGACTAAATGTGAGGTGAGGGTGTGGTGAGAAAATGAGCTTACTAGTCCTCTCAGCTCGAGCCACCTGTCCAGCCACCAGCCAGGCCAGAGCTGTGAGTGCAGCCAGTGCACCGATGTGCAGGAATGGTCCTGTGGCCTGGGTCACACAAACAAACACACACACACACACACACAAACTTAATCTGGTGGTCTTCTGCGTCTCAAACTACTGGTGATATATGAAATAATGTCCGTTATCTGCCTCAACAGCAATATTCAAAATATTTAATGAATTTTGCTGAGGATGAAAATGTCGTCTACATCTTTACACCACCATCAGGAACCTGAACCATTGATACAAGGTAGGATTTATCCATGTTTTGTTTATGTCCACAACGCCAGACCAAAGCTGGTCTACAAAAACGTGTAAAGCAGAAAACACAAACATCAGTGCATTTGGTTACATCAGAACTGACTTTAACTATTTTAACTTACTGACATGTGCTATTTTTACAGAACATATGTGCATATCTCATAGGAGTCACATTCCCCATGGCAGTAATCAGACTGTTTGCTTTGGTTTGCTTTGTCACGAACACAAACAAATCCTTTCTGATGGATTAAAAATGTACACAAGACAGCCTTAGCCAAAGAAATTAGTTCACTTCAAGATTTACTCGTTTGTTTACTGTATTAATGTCACATCAGCATTCATTCTTAATCACGACAGGAGCGAGGTTATATCAATACTGACTAGACACCATCATATGGCGGAAAACGGTCTCAAAAATAGAAAGCAGGAGTAAAATTTGCTGGAGAACATGCACATTCATGTCTTTGGAATTTGGGAGGAAACGATTGCCTAGGAGAGCGTGGCAGAGCAGCAGCTAGCGCCACACAGCTCCAGAATTGCCAGTTTGCCAACCTCATGTGACTCCTCGTGGGTGGAGTTTGCATGCCCCCCCACCGAACACAAATGAAATGAATTTAAAAAAGAATGAATTAATATTCTAACCAGAATATACTCATTTGGACATAGGGAGGAAGTGCAAACTCTACACAGGTGGTGTTGGATTGGTTAGGATTGAACCGGGGATCACTGAAACTTTGAGGTGACATCACTAACCGCTTGCTCCACTGTGCTGCCCACGTTAATTTAAGGATGAAATCAAACTATATAGCATGTTACACATTAATGCACAACTCATTACTGGATTTGAAGCATTACTAGATTGCTTCAAGCAAGTCTTGATCAAATGATTGGTAAAACAATCATGGTGCACGTACCTGGAGAGAGATGGCGATGATATCCCACTCCTCCCACCATATCTGACTTACTGATATCACTCCAATGATAGTTGTGAGTAACGCTGCAGTCACTCCAATCTACGAGGTCAAAAAGACAGATCAGACGACATATTCCAAAGATTACTCCAATCCCCGAAAAGAAATCAAACCTAACAAAAAACACTACTTTATTATTTGACAAAGCACAAAGATACAGCGCTTTTGTTATGAAATGACCTTGTGTGCTTGTGTATGGAGGCTGATTATTCAGCTCACACACTTGGATAGGTCATTGCTAGGTGAACAGGGAGGTGATGATGTGTACCTTATGGAGCCAGTGCAAGTTCAGCTGCTGTCCAACTGCTATGTGACAGAGAGCTAAAATCTGCAAGAAAAAGACCAGCATAAGTGACTCATCAAACACTGACTAATTCATAAATACAAAATCAGCTGTCTTGTTGTAATGTATTCAAAACAAAAGGATAACAAAGGCTGAACAGTCATCTGGGGCCCTGGTTTAGTGAGGAGCTGCTATGTGAAGTGTTAGTCTGAAGTGCAGCTTTTTTCATTCATTATAGTTAGCCATCTCTGTTTAGCAATTAAGTTTCCCAAATAAAAAACAAACAAGCCAACAAAATTCAATTCAGGGTACAGCAGTATCCTAATGATTTAAATGTATCACTAAAAAGGACCACTCACAAATTTACAAATGTTAATAAAGGTTTGCTGAAATATTATTTTTTTAAGCTGCAAATTTATAGTTATAAAACATGCACCCTGAACCTTTCCTTACTGTTTTTTACAACGTTCATTTATAACATTTTTAAGGCTGCTAAATATTATAACAGCATATTTCTTTAAATACAAAAAGGTACCATTTTACATTTGTTCATTTCATCGCTATTGTTCCGTAAAAAGAAAAAAGAAAAACATTGGTAAACACAGAGGGGGATATCAAACCGATTTCATATGCCCCCGCTCACTCAGTGCAGAACTTGCTTTTGCAAGTTCCTGAAACCTGAACAACCTTGGTCATGCTTTGATGTGTGGATTCTTTTAATCAAGTGGATTAGTCAGAGTGAGAAAACGGTTCATAAGAGAAGAGGGACCTCACCACAGCTCAGAAAAGAAGCGGGTCCCACCCAGGTCCCACCCTCCCAAATCCATTACACACCATCAGCGCCTCATGGCTATGAAAACAAGTTATCATGAGAGCTCACCATTAAAAATGCAATATAGGTGAAGCCTGCAGCGGTTGTAGCAAGTATGGGAACAGTTCCATCACTCCACTGCCCGGATCGCTTGTATAAATACCTGGGAGAGCAGGAGAGAGTCATCTAAACACTGTTATCGTTACAAACAGTGCTGGGAATTGACAGACTGAGTCATAGATACACACCAAGTAGGGCGAAAAGTGAATCTACTGTTTCTTCATGACTCATCTCTCAAGGGTAATAAGTGCATACTGCACCGTAGTACCGGCTAGTATAATGCATCCATAAAGAACTCCATTATCAATTTAAATTCAAAATAAGAGTGAAGCCGCTCCTAGATTAGCCATACTTATGAAATATCCTCTATTTTTTGCATGCAGTGTATTAATTCTAATAACAATAGGATAAATACATGCAAAAGCATGATTTATAGGATGCTTTTTAAGTGGCTATCACAAACCCAAATTCCTAAATTTATGAAAGTAATCCTTTTTTATAGTAATGTGTTCAATTTGAGTTCATAGACTGAGCCTTAGGTTAGCCACACACCTGCAGTTTGGACCAGGAAGTGAAACTCCACCTCTGTTCTGGATGGTCATGTCGAACAATAGTAGTTACAATACCTCTCAAGATCTAATTGTTTTGATTACCGGTACTGTACATATTTCCCAGTGTCTCTATTGAACACATCATCTGCGATTAAGTCAACTTTTTTGTATTTTAATTAAAGTATTAGAATTTTATGTGAATACAGCTTTTCAAAATCCAGTTTTGATACAGACACTTTGCAGATCAGCACATAATGTGATCAGTTCTCATAGTATGTCTCATTTGAGTGGAAGAGTGCCCGTATCAAAGTTATATTCCCAATTAGAGCAGATTATGTAAGCATCTATCAAAGATTATCATCATTCTGATGTGTAACAGTTTTTAGATTGTTAGAACACTTCTGAAATACTGAGATGACAACAACGTCAGCACAGCTACCATCACTGGTATTAAGGCTATTTAGGTATAATGCAGATCAGTCAAAAGTCACAGGACACCCTTTTATTTCAGAAACAAAATGGAAAATGACATATCTGAATACCACAGCAAGTAATGGGTGAGGGGGGCTATCTTTTAGCCCGTGTCTGGAACATGGCCACCATACTGATACTTCAAGGTCAAGTTTTTTTTCCATTAGCTCACTGTATTCTATGAGTCTATGAGTACAGTTCTTATACTGCACCAGTATGCAAGTTGTATTATAAGTGCATGTGCTATATACTGGAAATATACACTCCATGATCTCTATTAGGTGCACATCATTCTTTTTACACTCCTTTTTAGAAGCACTTTGTCGTTCCACAATTATACTGCTCACAAAAATCAGGGGATATTTAAAAATATTCCCCAATGAAATATCCCCCAAGTTTTGCGAGCAGTGTACATAGTGTAGTCCATCTGTTTCTCTACATACTTTGTCTATCCCCTTTGGTCAGGCTCAGATCAGGTCCTGTTTGGGTGGTGGATCATTCTCAGAACTGATGTGGTGTGTTTGTGGGTGTGGTTGAGTGGATCAGAGATCGCATTTTCAAACACCTCAGTTCACTGCAAGACTGAAAATAGTCTAACAGTCAAAAACCGTCCAGACACCAGCATCCTGTAGGCAGCACTGATGACGGATTACAGAATGACAAACACAAACTGTGCAGCAACAGATGAGCTGCTGTCTCCAACTTTATACCTATAAGGTGAAGCATGATGCTAGGTGTTTTTAAGAGTACACCGCGAGTAAACACAGTTTTTAAAAACTCCAGCAGCACTGCTGTGTCTTATCCACTCAACACTAACTAGCACATTACCACTGGTCCTGTCCATTAAAGAACAGAGAAAAGGAGACTAACAGCATACAGAGAAACAGATGTACTATAGTCTGTAGAACTACAAAGTTTTTCTATATGGCAAGAGGCACTGATAAAAGCAACAACAAGTGCAGTAACAAGCATGCATACCTGATAAAACGATCAGAGTGTATATTTAGCACATGCACTTATCCAGTACAACTTACACACTGATATCTGACAATGTAAAATTTACAAAGAATAAATATTCTGCACTAGTGCCCAACACTGACAGCTTAACAGTCCAGTATATTAAACCGTATGACATAACCAGTCCATAAAAAGTTTATCAGTTCTGTTGGACTGTGTACTCACCAGTTAAATTCACTGTAGTCATTGTGTGCTTCCCACCAGAAGTAAAACCATACCATTAGCAAAGCAAAGGTCCCAAAGAGAATGAGGGTCCACATTCGCTCCCACTGCAAATAAGCATAAACACATTTGGTGATCAACAGATTAAAAAAATTGCTAATATAATAAAAACAAAGAATACAACCACACATTGAACAGTGGAGCTTGGCAAACAAAAGGCTGAACTCAAGTGTATGATGTTTAAATAACACCTTTAATGAAGAGCGTGAGAACGAACGCAATACACACAGAAAGACATTTGCAAACGTGGAACAGTGAAGCAAATAGTCAAGTCAAGTCATTTGTTTCTGTAACGCTTTTTCCAATGGAGCATCTTCTCAATTCAGCTTTACAACACTTAAAGGCCAATCCAAAATTGAGCAAGCCTAGGGTGACAGTGGAAAGGAAAAAACCTTGGCAGGACCAAGACTCAAAAAGAAGCCATCTTCCTTGTGTGAAAGGGACCTATCCTGCTTGGGTGTACAGAAACTTAATTTAGTCATTCATTTTTTTATCCACTTGTTCAGGGTCATGGGAAAGTCGGTGGCTGGCCGATGGCACAGGGCGTAATGCAGGAACTACCCTAGACAGGGCACCAATACTTACACTTGCATACTTACACTGCCACACTAAGAGCACTTAGAAACACCAATTACCCTAACATGCATGTCTTTGGGATGTGGGAAGAAACTGGAGTACCCACACAGGTGGAGCCCAGGGACAAGAAATAAGCATGGACCTCAAAGCTGTGAGGTCGTAAGGCTGTGCTAACCATGGAACCACCGTTTTGCCCCATGTAGAGAAGCTTAAAACGTTATCAGCTCAGTGAGAAAGGCTCCAGGCTGCTAAGTGTAAGGTTGTCAACTCAAATCCTGGCTACATGCTATAAATGTAAAAGGGCTCTGAGAGCAACCCTATAAAAGGTGATATCCAGGAATTCTGGTCCAAGCACATACTTTGGTCAGAATTTGCTTTTGATATCCACCGTAAACATGAAGATTACTTTTAATCCACTGGATTTAACACAAATGAGGTCCTACAGAGAGATCAGCTGTGCTATTTCAGATCATTTCACACTCTTTCATCAGCCATAAAGAGGGCTTTGAAGAGCACAGACCAGAAATGGCTTGTTTGAACTTTCCGGACATATCACACTTCCAGTAAAAGTTTTGTTTAGATCTTTCTGCAGTCCAGATTAGCAACACCAAAAATACTAAACTTTTAATTATGTTACAGCTGCTAACACAGCTGGCCCAACAATTCAGCTGTCTCCAACCTTCAATTACATGGTTCATGAACAAAATTCAGCCTCCATAGGATTAAAAAGTAGCTATGCTATATGATTGAGATATATATACACACATCTAGATATATATACATCTAGATAGATAGATAGATAGATAGATAGATATATATATATACACACACACACACACACACACACACACACACACACACACACACACACACACACACACACAGTTTAAATTGTCTGGTTCAAACTGGTTCACATTCTTCGTTGACAATCCCACACTTATCGTATTACTGTCTATCAATACATTTTTAAAACTAGCTTTTATTATACACACAGTTAATCATTACTCACTTTCCATTTATTTTGATCTCTATCTCACCATGGTTTATTTACAAACATAAAACAAATCCAAGGCATTATTTTAACTGAAAGTCGAAGCCTTGCCTCTCGCAGCTGTCCAGGCATGACTTGAGGGTAGGCATCTTTTGGAGTTGGGAAAGCTCCTGGGAAGCCAGGAGGTCCTGCAGCAGGTGCCATCATTCCTGGGTAAGGTTGTGGCGGCATCAGGTTAAAAGCCTGGGCCTGGCCATTTGGAGGTAGAACCTGGAAGATTAAAATATCAAAACAAAGGAGAACGTGGTGTTTTGCTTTAGAACTTTTCATCCTAAACTTTGAATGATTAATTGTAATAATAGAGGACAAACCAGAGGTGGGAGTAAGTCACACATGTGCAAGTCATAAGTAAGTCTCAAGTCTTAACCTTCAAGTCTCAAGCAAGTCCCAAGTCACTGTGGAAAAATTCAAGTAAGTCCCTGCTATAATTCAAGCAAGTCTCGAGTCAAGTTATTCAAATTATTAGGTCCTAACTCCAGTGTCCACATTTAAATCACTAAAAAAGACACAGATGTTGAGCTGAAGAGCTGAATTTTATTGAGAAATATCGTTTTTAAATACTGGAATTTTAACTCATCTGTTAAAAAGCTGCTTCTCATATGACAGTGTCATTGTTTTCTTGTTAAAGTGCAAAAAAGAAAGAGGGCACCCATTGAAAACCATTGTCTTTTTACAGATATTTATAACATATGGATATTCAATCTTCATTTGAACAACATAGAGGGATGGAGATGGAGTACAACTGAACACATACAACTACAGTTTTGTCTTTTAAAATCATGTGTTCATTTTCTTGTGAGGACCCTGTATTTAACTTACAAAGCCAACAAGTATAATCAGAAGCAGCACAACAGCTGCAGTTGATTAGAACATCTTTAGAGCTGATTTTGAAGCACTCTGTCTCAGACAACGAGTTTGGATTGCTCTGGATTGTTGAGGTGAGTGGGATTACCATGACCAGATACCGAGCTCTACTTGGATAGGTAGATGCTGTACTTTAACATCAACTGTGGTGTGAGCTACCTACTATCATCATGACATTTTGGGATGTCATCCCTCACACCTCAGACTCATCTGCATCTACAACCTTCTTTCTGAAGGCCTCAGAGAGCCGTTTGGATCTGTTGATTCCATTTACCTCAACAATCCAGAACAAACCAAACTGAACGTGTGAGGTTCAGATTAAACACTATCAGGATGGGATTAGTCTTAATGGACGAGGAGGAGCAATATATTATTACTACATGACGTCTGTAAAACTTTTTTAAAAAGATGATTCGCATGGGATAAGAAATCTTGGCATAACTGACTGAAATGGGAGCGGCTGCGCGATTTACACACTGCTCAAACCTAATCACCCCTCCCCCCCGCCCCTTCTCCCGGACTCTCCTCTCTGGTTAGACAGCTGCAGCACTGTACATTTACAGGTGTGTACTCTGTTACCTGCTGCTCATAATACAGAAACGTTACCTGTAAACCAGCGCAGTCACGCAGCAAGAATTAAAAACTTTAAACGCAGAGCCTAATACTTCTCAGGCCCGCACTTTTGTATCTCAATAAATACAATCGATTCGAAAGCCGAATCTAACGTTAGCTTCTTTGCTAATGATTACCGTTAGCTTAACAGACAGTGACTGACCTCTCAGTGGGTTCTGAAGTGATGAATGAAATTTGATGTGGTTGTCATGTCGCTGATTTAAGAACTGCAGACCCTGCATGCTGCTGTTCGCTTTTTATTCTTAAACTTCACTATTTGTGGATTACTCGCTCCAGGATAGGAGCTTTACATGTTGTCCTCTGCCGGTCTGCGGCGTTCTGATGGGTTGCCAGGTTTACACACATGGCAAAACAAAATCCCAATAAATAAATACATAAAAAAATATGCATCCTCTCAGTAGGTACAAATGCAAACATTTAATAAAACATACAAGTCATTTCGAGTCATCTGACACAAGTTTAGGTCTAGTCTCAAGTCATGAATACCAAGTCAAAGTCGAGTCTTTTTTTTACTGTTAATCAAGCAAGTCTCAAGTCCTTAAAATCTTCATGTGACTTGTGTCCCCCATCTCTTGGACAACCACAAGAAACAGGACTTTGAAGTGACCATAAACCTCACCTCACTGAGCACCTTAACACGGGTATACCTATACACTCACACAATTAACTAAATCATACAGATACTGATCAGAGTAACGTTCTATCAGCCATGAGAATGGTGGAAACAAATATGAAAAGTTTTGGGCACCGCTAATGCCCACCCCTAGTTTTCATAACTTTCCTTTATAAATCATTGGTTGTTCGGATCAGCAATTTCAGTTAAATATATAATATAGCAGCAGAACAATGGGGTACCCAAACTTTTTCATACCACTGTGTTGGACAGATGGTGGCTGATAAGAATCTATAAGCTTATCGTTGATGAACATATAATCCAGATTCATACAGCCAAAAACAGTGTCGATTGTAGAAAATCAATAAGTCTTAAAGAAACATAATGTGTCCTGTCCTTATGTGTGTGCATGTTTTTCACCTACAGATTTACCTACCCTAACTGAGGAATTCATGCACATGTTGCAGTTTTTTTTCCCCTATATATTTTATATAAAATATTTTTTTACATTATTTGAAACCCCTACCTGGCGTAATCTTGCCAATGTTGCTTATTCCGGCCTTATTTCTATTCTACTGTTCATGTTTATGTACTCTTCCCTTAAAAACATCCTACCACGTGTGTAGTTACGTGACTCCACCCCGTCAGCAACATGGATGCAAAATGAAAAAGAGCCCAAACAGTGAACAGCTCGTACAAAAAAAATTCCAAGTCCATTGTATGGAGGTATTTTGGTTTTACATATAACAACAAACAGTAGTGAGATGTAAGCATTGCTGAAATGGTTTTAGAAAGCAATGATGAGGGTGCCAGACTCTTTCAATACCTGGAACACAAACACGTTACCGCTGCCGAATATGGACAGTGACTGGCTCAAAAAACATAAGAGACTAACAGCAACAAACGCAACAAATGTACTTCTGGGGGGCTTCGCAGATTTGTCCCCAGAACTGTGTGGCGTGAACAAGTGTATTACGAAATATAAGCGGAATACCTGTTGGTCTTGACTCATGCCCATCATGTGCTGAAAGTGTTGCAACTGACTGGCAGCCTGAGGGACGGCTGCTAGAGCTTGCTGAGGCTGTTGCACACCACCAGCAACACCACTGAGGAGACCAAACAAAATGTGAACAACAGCATCATCTTGCGTGGATAGAATAAGCAAGCTAACAAGTAGAACACAATTGCACACATGCACATGTAACACAAATACACCATTTACAGTACAGAAATCACACCATAAATAGGAAGTAATGCCATACAAAGCAGACTGGATTGACGGTGTTTCATCTTTCTTCATCTCCTCTCCTCCTTCGGGTTCATCGTCATAATCAAAGCGATCGAGAAGTTTCTGAGAAAACCCAAACCGGGCAAGCCATAGTTAAACTTTATTGTTCAGAAAAAGAACGGCATACTCTTAAAAGAACAAACACTCCAATCATGAGCATCATCGTGTTTAAGCTTTGCTCACCTTGTCAAAGGTCGCTTTCTTTTCTGCATGGTGTGAGGTGTCTGGAAGGCCTATAGGCAAACTAGTGGACTGTTGAATAGGCTGGACTGGAAAGTGGGCCATTGTGCTGTTCTGCAGTGCAGGAGATTGGGGCTTGCCTGGCTGCTGGAACGTCTGCAGCATCTGCTGGAGCTACAATGAGAATGAAGGAAGAAGATGAAGAACATGGAAAAAAAAAACAATCTTACTGACTGGTAACAACTTATAGTTCACACTCAGGTGAAAGAAAAGTCAAAAAGAAGGATTTGCTTGGTATTAGGACAGTGGTACCTGCTGGCCTTGCGAGGACTGGAAGAGCTGCGCTACAGCAGCAAAGGCTTCGGAGTTCTGTAGCTGGGGCACGGGAACCTGCATCGAGTTAGTCGTCACCACTGGGTTGCTCTCAACGTCTCTTGCCGGGGACGGAGGAGATGCGGCTGCAGAAAATAGGTTCATGGTTTAGCTTTGATTGATCATTTTGTCTTCTTTTACCAGCATAGATCTGCTGCTCTAATATAGATTTGATAATTAACTCAACAGTAGTCTAGCAAACAAAATATTAACTATAAGTGATATTATTAGTGAATATTTAGCAGTATATTTAGAAGCCTGGCCAACATTTGTTTGTTTGTATTTGACTGTTGGACACAACCCATAACTATTGGTTACTTACTCTGTCATTCAGTAAAAATCTGATTTGAAATCTATAAAATGTTCTGCGTTTCAATATTAATACTGTCCCTGCAACAGTCCTATATTTAGTTCCAATGACTCACCTCCATCTGGTCCATTGTCCAACGGTACTGAGGCTGAGCTGCCAGTGCCAGCAGCCATGTCCAAGAGAGGCTGGATAACCTCAATCTTAAACACGCCATTCTTCTGCCACAGGTTCAGGACACGCACAATCTTACTCTTTAAGCACAGATGAACAGTGTGGGTCAATTCAAGAGACAAATTTAATTCCACCAGATTAATAATATGCTTATATTAATCATGTACTCATGATACAATATAGATATTTTATATAATATATAAAAAAAATCCATAAAACATCAAGCTTTTGAATAGTGATGTTACATTACAGCATAAAACAGTGGCAGGAACCACTGCCCATTACTGCCAGTTATGGATAGTGGTTGTAGTTAGTGGTTCCTGCCACTTTGTTTTATGCTGTAATGTAACATCACTGTAACATCACTATGTTTTCCCTGAGTATACGATAAATGAAAATAAATGCAAAATTTTATTTAACAATTCAAAAATCAGTCCATGGAAAACTATTTATTGAATTCCGTGTATACTAATTACCTCCTCAGTAATCAATGACACAAAAAGATCATATATTCATACCCTATCCTCAGTGGGACATAAACAGAGGTTTTCAAAAGTTCCTGTGATGTTTTTGGTGAACCGGGGTCCAAACACATCTTTGTCTGCACCAAACTGATGACGTGACTGACGCACAATGGAGTCCACAACATACAATCCCGGTACTTTATACTCAGGTTTGCACTATAGAGGGAAAACAATTAGAATAAAGACAAGACATATCATGATAAAACAATTTGAAAATCAACAGCAAATATGGTATTAGTCACTTACCTTCTTAATGAATTTCTCAACAATCTGAACAACATGCTTGTATAACTGGAGAGAGGAAACACACAATGTTTTAACAAGTATCAACACAAGTGTACACAAAGGATATGCTAAGGGAATCACGACAGAAGAAGATTCCGCTTACTTTAATGGCTTTTATGGCTGACTTTGTGATAGAGATCATCTTAGCCCTGGAGATGGGAGGCTTCGAGTCCATCAGGGAGAAGAGCTGTAATGAAAGATTAAATATTAAGGCTTTAAAAATGCTTTCTCACTTCCTCTTTCTATATATCAATACATAGCCGCACAGTGGTCAATGCTGTTACCTCACTACTCAACAGACCCAGACTCAAGTCTCTGTTCAGGCTGCCTGTTTGGATTTTGCATGTTCTTTTCGTGTTTGCCTGGGTTTCCTCCAGGTACTCTATTCCAATGGCATGTGTTAAGTCAGTTAGCAGCTCTAAAGTGTGATAAACGGAATCACTGTTCGGGATCGGTTCCTGGCCATGAAAAATTATTTGGGAATTAGCTCATTGGTTTTACATTATTCCCATTCCATATCAGTGTCTTATCCATAAATCTTACTAAGTCACATATTGTACCAAATGACCATGGTACAATGAGCATTACATGTCCTCTAAATGCATGGAGTTGTAAGACTAGAGAATTCGGGTAAACCAAATGATACGAATATGTAAATCAAATGACAATTTCCCTGGCATCCCAGATAAGGACAATCTGCAACACGACAACCCTCATAATAGAGAATCATGGTTTCAAAACTAATAAGAAATAGTTCAGAAATGTAATAATGGCCAATTACTGTTGATATCTTTCTAAAGCAACTCAATCAAATGCTAAGAAAACATGAAACATGGTAGTAAATGTCATGTGTACAGAAAGCAGCACACTTTTTAAGAGCAGCATATTATTTCAAGACTTAAAGACTTATTTCATTTTAATATTTTTCAAACAGTAACCACTTTAGACAAAACTATGAGCATATATATTCAACCACTGGCCGTAACTAGGCACATGAAAATAAACCTACATATAATGTAATCAATAAGTAGTTTTAATAACAGTGTATTTACAAGGAGTAAATAACAGTGCAACATTAAACAAAAATGTATTTTGAGTAATGAGTACAATAACAGTGTACTCACACCAAGCAATTAGTACTTTTGCCTGGTGTAATTGCTCTAGACTGTCCAGTGGTGCTCAGATTAAACACAATGGCCAATTTGACTTCAGTTTATTTGTCTGTCTTGATGTTTCCTGCCAGATGAGCTAACGTTCATTTGTTTGAAAGAGAATATACAAAACGGTTGTTAGCTACACTAAGTATGCAGCATATACTTGTGTATACAGTCTAAGATATCTGCTATGAAACGTCCTGCTAAGCATGTACTCAATCTAGTCTTATGGACACATCTGGCAGCGTTCCACACAGAAAGGAATCAAGCTCGATTCTCCTGCTTGTACTGAAACCTAGAAGTCATAATAAAAGAAATCCCCCATTTATTTAATGGACATTTTCTGTCCTTCCAAAAGCTTAAGCCATAAATAACTGAAATGTTTTGTGCCAAGCCCTTGAACGTAGGAATCAACAATATTCATTGTGTTAATGTTTCATATCACACAACCTTCACGAGCATATTAATTAATTAATTTAAAATGCTGTTTTGTCCCATAATCTGCATTTCTTATCACCGTAGGAGTCACCTTATGACACCTTCATACTTCGTTAGGTCAGTCAAACAAATAAATAAGAAATATTGTCCTGAGGAACTTCACTGATGGACTACAAACACTAACTACAATACAACTGAAAGGAGGCCCTAATACCCTGTTGGATCACCTCTAGCCAGGATACAAGATACGCGTAAAGTATCTTGTGGCATGTTTGTCCACAAATCCTAATCCATCACTCCAGCAGTGGCTGGATTGAAGAGCTTATCAGGAGGCCTCCATACTCTAACCAGACCAGACTCTAAACACCACCAGGTTTCAAAACAGAACCTAGATTAATCACTAAAGATGATACTGTTCCAGTCCATAGCAGTGATGGTGTGATGTTATGAGAGCAGATACTTTCAGATAATTCTGAAAACATTCAGATTCATGTTTCCTGCTGTACTAAATGTAACAAATGCATCACGGATCTTTCAAATCACACAAGGGCAGCATAATAAGCTTAGGTGTAGATGTAAAATGAAGAATAATGCTACAACAACAACATAAGCAGGAACCAGGAGAAGCAACAGGTCCCCTGTGACTAGTAAAAAAAAAAAAAAAAAAAATCACATCCGCATGCATTATTTGTTTCCGCCACTGCTTCAAAACTTCATGAAATGCCATGAAATCGCAAGACTCAGCAAAAGGTTTTTGATTTGAAACAACAGATGCAGAGTGAAACTAAAGTGGAGATGCTGGAATGCTGCTATATTTAAGGCGGCATCAAAAAACATCAGTGACTATAAATAGACTCTTTGCTCCTAACCAATAAGTAACTACATTTTGTCTTTCCTCCCAGAGTTGATGTTCCAGTACCAGTTCCAGCACCACACATGTTCCTCCACCTCAGCATCACTCGACTGGTTTTTAATTAACAGAAACCACTATGCCTGGACCCCACCAGAGTGCAATAACTCCCTTCATCATTCAGTTATCAGGAGGCAATGTGCCTCCAAGGACCTCCTGCTGAGGACTAAATATCCTAAATATTTTACATGATTTAATTTCATTGTTATTATTCACTTAAGTTTACTATTAATACAAACTAAATTATTTCAATTACCATCTAAGCCACTCAAGGAGGATGGGTCCCTTTTTGGTTTCTTTCAACATTTATGGAGTTTTACATTTCCACTGCCACCCTAGGCTTGCTCAATTTGGGACTGGCCTTTTAAGATAATATAATATTGTAAATGTGCTTTGAGACAATGTGCCATTGTTAAAAGCACTATATAAATATAAATAAACGTGACTTGACTTGATTATGCCCAAGGCAGAGTGAGAAGACAGTGAGAGGAGAAAGGTAGATCAACTAACTGTAGTTAATTTTAAATTACAGTTAAGTTTAATAGTTGAAAAGAAGATTCACAATGTACAATTGAGGGAAAAAATATTTGCTTCATGACTCTGAGCACAGTTCAATTCATCATCACACATCATTTTGGCAATATTGCACTACAACAAAATAACGGCATAACTGGGACCACAGAAAGCCACAGTAGATCACGTCTGGCTACCTGCATTGACAAGCATTACAATTGAAGATGAATCCTTTCTATCAATAATAAAAAAAACAAAAGAAAAGCGCAACAAAAAATAAATTAAATCACAGCGAGGCTGCAACCTTTGTGGGTGAAGGTGTTGTGCAAATTTCTGTGTACGTTAAATATACTGCTCATAAACAGTAGGAAATATTTCACTATGAAATATCCCTTAATGCACTATCCCCTCATTTTTGTGTGCAGTTTACACGGTAAATGGTGAAAACATTAACATAAAGAAGATGTCAAACAGGAAAGCACAGCAAACCATATCCAACGCATACATGTAATAGAAAATATGACAAAAACTCACATGAAGCAAGAAGATTGGATAAGGCAATAGCTGATTTGATATGCATGGAAGAAGTTTTAACGAAGTATAAAATTGGCTTTTGTCCCAATATTGAAACTGATAGTGATATTTTGTTGTGTACTGGTACCTACTGGACTACTACATTTCTGGTATCGTCACATCCCTACAGTGGTGTGCATGACAGAGTTGTCATGAGAAAACTACTGCTCTCCAAAACAATCACTGTTGCCCGCCTGTTTGCTGAAGACCAGTGAGAAGTCAGGAGGAGATATGAAAACCAGGATGTGAATGGAAAAAACAAAAAAGGTTTTGGTGTTAAAGAGAAGTGTATATCTTCCATACCATTCCAGCACAAAAATAGCATCCTATCTGTAATATAGTATCCTATCTTTTGCAGCATCTGAGCCAGAATGACCTTCCATCATTGACTGAACAATCAATTTTAAATTACTCCTGCAAAATGCAGAAACCTGAGAAATGTCTCGACATATCTTTGTGAATGATTATCGGGAGAATGTGGGAGCAAGACAACAACCCCGGTTTGTTATTAAATGGCCAAGTCAAAGACCTGAATTTAACCCCAACCAAACGTGGCGTAGGAAGTTCAGTGAGGAAACCACAACACAGCTGAAGAGATTCCTCTTAAGGAGGAATGTGCTACCATTCAGCAAGTCAGTGTACAGGACTGTAGCAGTTACTGCTACATAAGAGAGTTACACCAGATAATAAAAACAAAAGGTTTCCTCTCAAAGACTCACGCTCACCAATTTATTAACTTTTTATCTATACTCAGTGTTCATTTTAACAGTTCCACTTACCATTTACAATTAAAATCTATAGTCCACCTGTTACTCTACATTGTTAGTTCCCTTTACGCTGATCGCTAACGACTAAGGTTGTGACCATAACCACATTACTGCAATTATATGATGACGACTACTGTCAGTCTATCCCCGTCGTCATCGCAGTTATTATTTATTTATAAAATGGATATTTTCACATCTAAGATTAGATTGATCGAGCCACCTGAATAAACAATGGAAGAAAGACTCTAGCACCCTAACGTTTACAGTGAGCTCTTATCAACAGAGCGCATAGTGGTAGAATGGTTTAATGTGAGTATTATTTTAATAAACACTTGTCAGCGATTAACAAGAGAGGCTGTACTCAAGTTAGATGTGTCCAATACTGGCGTCATTCGCTCAGATATCAGACTGTCCACTGACATTCCACATCTAACCATGAGTACAAGGCAACTTCAGTCTGCAACTGAGTGAGCAAATAGTATTAGCTGATGGTTTAACTAAAATGTCAATTCATAACAGGTAGCCTTTAAGAAAGTGCAAGTTGTCGGTTCCTACTAAAGCATTTTGGGCTCTAAAACACAGTCTCTATTAGCCTAAAATGGCAGCGGTGCTACCCATCGAGCCACCTTGCTGCCCAGTAATAAGTAATATGTCTTATAAAATAATATGGTAAATATTGGAGATGCTCTTAGACTCCATGGCCAAGAGGCACACAGCAATGAATTCTCACATTATAAAGCATCAAAAATGTATATAAAACAAACGTAGTATAAAAGTATGTTATATACCCATACATTTATTCTTTAATGGTCAGGGCCACCACAGGAACAGCAGAAATCATTTACTATTTGGGTGGTGGATCATTCTCAGCACTGCAGTAGCACTGATGTGAGAAACTGGATTTGATTGATTATAAAAACATATAAATTGGCTCAAATGTGTGCGTGTATTATGTGAATTACCTTAATTTTGTAGTCATTAAAAAAGGTTGAGTTCCTTGTTTGGGTGGAGGTTGGTGGGTGTAGGGATGTGGACTAAATCGTTTCAGCTTTAATGCTGAATAAGTACAGCATATAGCATTGAGAGTTTAGTATTTCTGTTGAATGTAACTTACTGTAATCCATTTATTACAGTAATATGCAAATATAGCACTGGGTTTGAATTGCCATTATGTAGATGCTGTTCGAGACATAGAGCAGAACACAAAGCAGCGTTAATCATAAACCGCTCCACACCCATACAGGGCATTTCAGGTCTCCATGTCACACAGACCTGCCTTAATCTGGAGATATTTCTGAACTGTCCAGGTCACAGAGGTTAGATACCATGCATTGTCACCATGTTAGGAGTCTGAGGGTGGTTAATGCACCCCTGCCTTGAGAAAGTGCACCTGGTGACCTTTCAGCCATGGAATGTGTATAGCTTTACCCAGAATCTTGGAATAAATAGCATAAGCATGTATGAGAGCAGCCTGCTAAAAGCTCCAGTCTGCCTAGACTTCACATGGAATTTTGCTGTGCTTTTAGCAGTGATATGAAGCACAATGGGAATTTAAGAGGCACTGAGCTTTTAGCACAGCTGTAGGAATCACTAGAGTAGTGGTTGGAAGATGATGCACATGTTATTCAAATAAAAGCAGCGGTACATGTTTTATAACTCAATTATATAAACGGTGCAGAAGTGGGCGTGGATGAAAAGAAATAAGAAAGCAACACTTATCATTTCCATGCAAGCCGCCATGTATCTCCCAGCAGTGACATCTCATTTACAATTAGGATATAAAACAGCGTTGTTTAGATTTTAATATCCCGTTTGTATTGAGCAGTGTAAACTGTGTCAAGAAAATATCCCCCACACCGTTACGCCACCAGTAACCTGAACCTAGGATACAAGGCACAATAGATCATTGCTTTCATGTTATTTTACTGTTTCTGACCCAGTCGAGACTCACCAGACAACCGATTTTTTTGTTGTTTTTTTTTTAGACTTTGCAGCAGATCTGTCTACAACCAACAATCATGCCATTTTCCCAGTCACTGAGATCACTGTTCTTTGTTCCTGCCATGTGATTGGCCAACTAGATATTTGCATCAGTGGCTAGTTAATATGGTGTACCTATTAAAGTTGCTGGTGAGCAGATAATATGGATAACATGTTAGCCACCAAGGTTCAAATCTTTAAGATTGGGTATTATAATACAGTTGAATGTGAAAAAAAAGTTTCATGCTATACTGGCTCACACAACGTGCATACAGAGCTGGAATGTGAAATCTAGGGGATTTTTTAATCAAAGGAAACCACACAGAATCAGAATAAAAGGTGTTCAGGACACATCTGCATCTTGTGCATGAGCCACACATGTACTGGCACTGGATTCTGGACCTGATGGTCCAGGGTTCAAATCCCACCGCTGCCACAGTTGCTTGAATTGTAAGACTGTATCGCTTGGAAGTCGCTCCGGTTAAGGGCGTAAATGTAAAATCAGCGACAGCAATTCAACGCAATGGAAAGTAACAGAGTAAAACGTTTTCTCAAATGCGCTCAAGTAAAATTTAAACGTATGCCAAATGAAAATTCCATTATTTTACAAATGTTACCGAAGTAAAAGCATGGTGGGACTATGCACCACTTTTAATTCAACCTTTATTTTACCAGGTAAAATGTTTGAGAACCAATTCTCATTTACAAACATGATCTGGCCGAGATAGGGCCATAACACATAAATACAGAAAAGCATACAAACTTATCAAAGATAAAATAAAAAACACAGAATAACATGGAACAGGCATAGAGATCAAGAGAAAAGCAGGGGTAAAGAAAAAAAAGTGAGTTCATTTTAAAGGGAAAGTAATAATACGAGTGGACACCGGTGATCAGCAAAAAGCAACAGTCCAATATAATCTGTTCAATTTTACTATTTGAATTCCTAATAGGCAATAATGTTGCTATGTTAAGGGTGCTTTGTAAAGTGTTCCAATCATTTGCTGCTGCAAAACGAAAGGAGAATTTAATGACTTAAGCAGTGACTGAATGTAAAAGTAACTGTTCCCTCTTTTGATCTATAGCAACATTCAGTCTTTCGGGAGGACTTTCAACTTGATTTTAGAGCATAACAGTGGGGAATCACCTTTATTTAGCCACAAGAGCATTCCTGAGGTGAGGAACTGATGTTGGGTGATAAGCTTTGACTCATTCTAGTTCATTCCAGTGGTGTTGGATAACGTTCAGTTCCCAAACTTGCCAAGCCATTTTCTGTGGACCGTGCATTGCAATGGACGTTGCAATTGTAAACAAGGAGAGCTCATTGCCTAAATTGTTGCCACAAAGTTGGAAGCACACACTTCCCTGCAATGTCATTTTGAGCTTAAATATTAAGATTTCACTTTGGCTGATTGATGGGATTCATACTAAACCACAAAATGTAGCCACATACCATAATTCCTTCTGCACATTTTACAGCTGCCATTATGTTCAGCATTTGGCATGCAGCTTCTTTCTGCAATATGCCAAACCCATATAAATCTGTCAGAAGGTCAGTGATCCAATTTCCACTGCTTTTGAATTCAGTAGCATTGTGCTTTATACCACTTTGACCAGTGCTTGCATAGTTGCATTGTGACCTTGGGACGGGGGCATGTTTAGCACTGTGTTACATCACCTTCCCTTTTAACAACACTCAATAAGTGTGGAACTGAGGACACTAATTGTTGAAGCTTTGTAGCTGGAATTCTTTCCCATTCCTGCTTGATGTACAACTTCAGTTGCTCAACAGTCTGAGGTCTCTGTTTTTCATTTTCAGTGTGAGACAGGTCTGAACTGCAAGCAGGACAGTCTAGTACCCGCACTCTTTTACTACAAAGGCACGCTGTTGTAACAGTCCTTTTTCTCTTTGGCCGGAGTATACGACGTCCAGAATTTTCAAAAATAATTTTGAATTTAGACTCCTCAGACCACAGGACACTTTTTTACTTTGCGGCAGTCCATCTCAGATGAGTTCAGACCCAGAGAAACCTGTGTTGTTTCTGGGTGTTGTTGATATATGGCTTTCACTTTGCATGGTAGAGTTTTAACTTGCACTTGTAGATGAAATAATGAACTGTGTTCACTGACAATATTTTTAAGTTTTCCATGTGGTAATATCTGTTACAGAATGATGTTGGTTTTTAATGTAGTGCTGCCTGAGGGATCACAGGCATTCAGTGTTGGTTTTCAGCCTTACCACTTGCAGAGATTTCGCCAGATTCTCTAAATCGTTTGATGATAATTTGGACTGTAGATGATGAAATTCATAAATTCGTTGCAATGGTGCAATCATAAATGTTGTTCTTAAACTGTTGGACCTGAAACAAGTTTTGCTCATGCAGTTGTTCACAAAGTGGTGAAGCTCACTCCATCCTTGGTAGTGAAAGACTGAGCCTTTCAGTGATGCTCCCTTTATACTCAATTATAACACTCACCTGTGAAATGTTCCAAACAGGTGTTTTTGAGCATTCCTTAACTTTCCCAGTCTTTTGTTGCCCCATCCCAAATGTTTTGAGTGAATAAGTGAATATTTGCAAAAAACAATATTTTATCTGTTTTAACATTAATTATAGTCTTTGTAATGTATTCAATTGAATATGGGTTGAAAAGGATTTGCAAATCATGATATTCTGTTTTTATTAATGTTTTACCCAACGTCCCAACTTCATTGATTTTTGTAATTAATACTTAAATTGTAACTCAGAAAATAGACTGAGTATAGAAACATGGAAACATGTACATGTATTTTTCCATTCATGTAGATCGGAGCCTAGTCTGGTGTGACTACAAAGGTTGTTGATGCAGGAACAGACGTGCCTTTAAGGACTTTCATGCATTTGCTTTCATGTCATTAAGAACTCTGACAAACAAAGTCTTCAGACCTTACAATGTGCACTCTTTGTTTTGAAGTCTGCACTTGGCTATAAACAGGGATTCCTAGTGGACTTGCCAAATGTGCATGACTCTTGAGACTTTGTAGGCATTCCTACCATAGCAAAAACAGGAAATAAATAAAAAGCCTTTCACACTCGGAAGATAATACATTCAGAGTGATCAGTCTCTGAATGTGCTTTTTTTTTAAATAAAGCTTCTCAATTTGGATCCTGGAAGTCTGGCAGACCAGCAGACCTCCAAACAGCCAATCTGAATAGCCGTTATTTAAATCTTCTGGTCAGAGACCAACATCCATGCAAATGTCCAGCTTGCCACTGGGCAACTGACAAAACAGAATAATGGCACAAAACCTGCCCTGCTGGGACTGAAAAGAAACAACCAGGCATCTAGCTTTATGGCGTTTTAAAATTTAACTGTTTTTAAACCTTTCCATCTGAAAATGGGCAGTCTTGACGAGTCAGAGCGTGACTCCAGCTGCTGGAAATTGCAACGTCAAAAGGCCATGGGTTCAATCTCAGGTGGGGCTTAGTGCATTTACGGAAAACCCCACCCGCTGACAGTACACTCCTAAAACCAGTCCCAAACCAGAATAAATGGGTAGAGTTATGTCATAAAGGTAATATGCCGTTAAAACCTGGGCCAAATCTAAAATGTGGATGGTGTACTAATGGGGGAAGCAAAATGAGTATTTCTGTCTGGTAAACCTGTAGAATGTAAATGATTCAACATTGTCAAACATACATACATTGTACACCTTATCTAAAATTCATAATGCATTCTGTCAAAAATAATATAAACAAGATACAAATCTATAGCCATTACAATCTAACAATAAAAGGCAAGACGGCAAATTTGTGCTTTTACAACTACACTACTCACACAAAGTAAGGATATTTCATTATGGGATTTCATTTTAAGAAGCTTATAATATAAATTGTTTTTTTTTTAAACTTTCTAAAAATGTGTTTTTTAAAGAGGAGGAATAAAATGCAACATTAAAATGGAATTTCTTCACAGTATAAAACTGATTAACTTCTTTTAATTTTTGAATAAACAGCCATTCGTGCATTTCAGACCTGCAACATATACCAAAAAATTGTAATGGTAAAGCATTTACCCTTTTGTAATATTACCATTGCCAAGTAAAATGTTTTTCTCACAAAAGATACCAAGTGATAAAGTGTTTCTGGGTTTATTCTGTCCCATTCTTCCTGAAAACACATCTTTTGAGGACCAAGGGATATATTTGTCCCATACTGTTAAATGGATGCCAAATGTGACTGAAACTACACACGGTCCTGAAAGAGTTAATAAAGAAACACTTCACTTCAACCCTTGCAGTCCATTTAAAAGTATGGGACAAACATATCCCTCAGGCCTCAAAGAGTTAAAGTGTGAAACGGTGTGAGGTCGTTGCCTTTTTGTTACAAACTTGTCCACACATACACTGTACTGGGCACAGGTCAAGACTGAAGACAGGCCAGTCAAGTACCTGTACACTAAACTCTCTGTGTATTTGTTTTTATTGCTGCATTAATTCTGTGGTGAAAATTACCTTTGAAAAGAGCACTGACACAGCCCCATACCAAGACAGACCTTGACTTTTGGACTTGTTTTTGATAACAGTCTGGGTGGTCCTTTTCGTCTTTAGTTCAGAGCACACAGCGCCCATGTCTTATAACAAGATGAATACTGGGAAACTGATTCATCTGACCACAATACACAATTTCCACTGTGTGGTAGTCCATCCTAGATGCCTCTGAGCCCAGGAAAGTCAATACTGTTTCTAGACATGGTACATTAGGCTTTTTTGTAAAGTTTTAAGAAGCATTTGAAATGTAACTCCATATTGCTCGACAAAAGTCAGCTTAATCTTGTACCTTTACCCTTTACAGACTGAAATTCTTCTTTTTTTAATGGTTATGCAATATAGAGGGAGCAAATCTTTCAATAATTTCAATAATTTTATCACACATTTGTTGGCAACATGGAGATCCTCTGCCCATCTTTGCTCATCATAGACTCTTGTGGACACTGCTTTTGTACCAAATCATAATTAGAATCGCCAAGCATTTTTATTATTAGCCAAGCATTTTTATTATTAGCCCTGCTTTTTTGTGAATGTTTTGCATTCCTATTGATCAAATTGGTATGCTTTTTCTGTCTTGATTTCGAAATGTCTAAGATAAGGGTACATCAAAAGGTTAGTTAATTCCGTTCCTACTAAGAGCAAAAAGAAGCTATTTTCTCCATACCCAGTGCTCACCTTAGAAACTGATCCTAACACATGGGAACCCTGTTAAAACAATATTGGCCTACATAACTTTGGTCTTGTTAACTAATAAACCTGGGAGAACGTCCCATTTTCTCATATATACAGTATTGTAAACTGCATTTTTTTAAAAAAAATAGTAGTGTAATAATGAATATTTATACTTGCTTAAGCTTTCTTTAGTTTTATAATATGCGTGAACTTTAGTGAACCGCAGCTATTCCAAATACACACTATAAAGTATGGGGCATATAACACTATAACAAATGGCAACATATCAGAATTTCATTTCAGCATTATACATGTGGAACGTGGCCCTGCACAGTCCACACAACAGATCAGTGAAAGATCAGTAACACTGAAAGAAATTCTGATTTGTTAATGCAGGAGAAAGTGCAATTACAGGTAAGAAACCTTATAGAACACCAGCTAATATCTGGATTATCATTTGTTATGGTGTTATATGCTCCATACTTTATAGTGTGTATTTGGAATAGTTGTGGTTGAAGGGTCTTGCTCAAGAACCCAACTTGGCAGTAGTGGGATCTGAACCCTGGATCTTCTGGTGGCTACCACTGACTCTCATCCTTATCCAGTTGCCCAAGCAACAAATCAATCACCTGAACAGGGACTTGAACGGCGGATTAACACTCATATTAAAAGTCTGTTGTTCTACCAACTGAGCTATCCAGGCTCACTACAGATGCAGCATATATCGATTTAGTTTTAATTACTACTACTTTAAACAGTATTTGGGAAGATTTAGAAGCATCATGTCAAGTCAGTTCAAAATCACTTGGCATGCTTGTATGTGCTATAGGCTATCCAGAATGCTTTAGTTCTGATCTGATGTGTGTGTGAGACATCCGTCAGTCCTGAGAGATTTCCCACTCGTTTGCAAAAAGAGGGATAGTTTGTGTCATGACGTGGGGGATGGGTCCCGTATTTCCTCTTTACCCACAAGACTGCTTCCTGATCACATCCTATCTCTCCATATATCTACCTCTTCATCTAACACTTCTTTTCACCAACAATATCCTGTGTACACCCTTGTGAGGCCCCACGTTTTTATTTAAGGGTATTATCATTTGCATCAGAACAAAGCTTGAGCCCACTTTGAGGCTGTTGTTGCTTGATGTCAGTCCCGTGCCATTTAAAGCATATACAATGCATTCATTTACATTTTAACCCTCTTGTGTAAGAACAAAAGTATTACTGAAATGTTCTGCTTTGTAAGCTGTAGAACACATCCTCTGATGAACAACCTTTATTGAAGAGTTTTAAAATAGTCAGGAACTGCCATTGATATTAAATGCAGGCTTTAAGTAAATGTACTGTAAGGGCTAAACGCCTGAAGCCACTAGTGAAAATGATTATAGTGGAGAAGCATTCATACTGCTATTGGACAATGTCCCAAAACACACCTTATATTTTTTAAACAAAAACTTGAATGCCAAAAAGGAGTGCTGACTGTCATGCACTTGCCTTCATAGTCACCTAACCTAAACCCCCACAAGCATTTACAACCCCTGGAAAAATGTAAAGGATGCTTACTCTTTTTCTACGAGATAGGAAATTTACAAGTCACAGATGTGACACCGAACAATTTAGCTGAATATTCTTTCTTTGTGACACTTGCCTTAAATGAACTCAAATCAGTTTAGGTAACTGCATATTTTCCAGATCAGTGCAAATATGGAATCACTCAATGTGGAGGACAAATTATATAATCCCTCAGTAATTTACATTTCTAAAACGAAACCTGGATGTCCTAAAATGCTGATTTGTCTGTAAGGGAGGGGAGGCTTGCAAACCTCAATGAGCTGCCACTGAGTCAGACCTTAACAATATGTCAGCTGATACAATGGAAAGGTTTTTAAAACTCATTCAAGGTGAAAATCCAACCTGGAGTGTGGCAAAGGATGTTGGTCTCTCCACTGCAAGCTGTGTATACAATTCTGTGTGGAGTTTGCATGTTCTCCCCATGTCCTTGTGGGTTTTCTCCGAGTACTCCAATACTAGTACCTCCGATAATTCAAATGAATGCTTTAAGTTAATTGATTACGATTAAATTGTCATAGTGTGTGAATGTGTGTGTGAGTGTATGTGCAGTACAATAGATCAGTCTCTTGTCTGGGGTTGTTCCTGCTTTGCAGGACATAGACAAGCCAGCACTAACAACCTAAATGGAACGAAATAAGAATACCATGGGCTAAAGAGAAGCAAGCATGAAATGTGGATGATTGCATGAAAGTAATATTCAGCTATGAATAAGAAGCCTGCATTGGCCAAAGGAGATGATGCTGGAACTTCTGTCTGATTGTTTGGTGCTGTTCTAATAAAACAGAATGACTAGGTGAAGAAAACAATCAAATTTCAATCAAAGTAAAGGACCAAGGGAGAATGCAATCATCACCTGAACAGTCAACACCTCACAGGTGTGCATTTAAATTTTGGGCACTGATTATTTCAGCAATAGAAATAGGTTTGGTCATTGTCATTTTCAGGATAATTCAATCTCATAGAAATAGTACGGAAAATGCAAATAATAAAAAGCACAACATATTTAATTCAAGACCCTTTTAACCATATCCAGAAGTGGCATCGACTTCTCTGGTCTTGAAGGCATCTAGGATGAAGCATCACACAGTGGACACATTAATTGTGGTCAGATGAATCAATCATCTAGGTTTTTTAAAAAAAGAAATGGACACTGTGCACTCCATACCAACGAGTAAAAGGACCATCCAGGCTGTTATCAGTCCAAAAGTCATTATGGAATTATGGGGGATCAATGCCCTTGGCAGAGTAATATACACCTATGTGGTGGCAGAATTTATGCAGAAAAGTACACTGAGACTTTAGAGCAACATATTCCGATTCCAAAGTGACCTCATTTCCATTTTTCATCACAACAATGCAAAACCACATGCTGCACAAATTAAAAAGTGTGCAGCCAAACCCAAACTTTTTTTGGAACGTGTTCCAGGCCAAAAATGCAAGGATGGAAGTTTATTAACAGTGTTATGACCAGATAAAACATGAAATGTATTTGGTTATACTGTCTGCAGTCAAATAAAAGTCTAAGTAAATGTAAGATGCATTTAAGCATTTAGCATAGTTTATTTTTTACAAAATGCACAACCCTGGTAAACATCGTCTTTTTGTGTTGTGATTTCATACATTTCTCCAGTGGTTCAGTAGACAAAGACTAAGCATCTAGTAACATCAAATGATGTTGGGAAATTATGCTGGGATAACATGGATCATCATATTTTGCATAGATATGTGGTGCCCATAGCCAATCAAACTGTCATGCTGATTATGCGATTTGTTATAGAAAAGATTGATTGATCATTTAGTTATTAAGAGACTGTGTCTCCAATAACCTACCGCTGAGGACTCATTTTTAAATCTATTTTGTAATTAAAAAAAAAATGTTATTACTAATTTACATTTTATTACTTATTGAAATTATATTATTTACTTAATTTGACAATTAACATGAAATAATCAAAGAACATAACTATGTGGGTGTATGAGAATGGTTTATTTGCAATTTGAACAACAACAAAGATTGGGCAGTATGGACAAATAAACATAAAAAAAACCCCACACCGTTTCGTACACTGATTTCATTGCAGACAACGTAATTATTCAATGAACACCCAAGGAGGATGGGTCCGTTTTTGAGTCTTGTCCCTCCCAATGCTTCTTCCTTCTGTATTCAGGAAGTTTTTCCTTTCCACTGTCGGCCTAGGCTTGCTCAATTTGAGATTGGCCTTTTAAGATAATATAATATTGTAAAGCTGCTTTGAGACAATGCTCTGTTGTAAAAAGTGCTATATAAATACATTTGAATTAGATGCTAATAATATTAGTGGTCTCAGACTTTTAACCTGCATTATATGTATAGTATTATATGTATTATTAACATAAATTGTGAGGGATTGTCCAATGCCGTTGTACTGTTGAAACTGTTGTACTACTCTAACAACAAATAGTTACAAACCAGAAGGCTGCACACTATGTACTGAATACAAACATGATTGATGGAATCATGTGTACATTTTATTGCTGAGTGTGCTTTGTATCTTTCTAAACTCAGCTCGACAATGTTAGGCTGAATTCACATTTTTTAAAGTTTTGCAATTTGGGATGACCTCTGACATAAAAAAACAGTTTGACTAGAATCATAAGCCAGGCTTTACATAAAGCTTTACAGGCTTTGTTCATGAGCTTAACAAATAGACTAGAGTTGCTATCCTGCTGTTGCGTGATTTTTACTAATACAATCTCTCTCTCTCTGAGATATAATCCATTTTAAAACGTAATAATTAAAGTTAATTCTGTTAATTCTGTAGACTGGCGTGTCTACTGGCGGATCCCTAGCAACATTTTCATCCTCTCCTCATCTATGAAATGCTGAAGTTATTTTTGTAATTGCTTTTCATTATCAGACCCTGGTGGAAGTCATGCCTCTTGTAATTAGAGATGGTAATTGGACCAATGCATTTTAGCAGACATGAAAACCTCAGGGCGTCAGGGTGATTGTTGCTCGGAGGAGACTTAAAGTGCATGCATGCGTCATGCTATTTGTGTTATATGTGAGACAGAATGTTCTGCTCTGTGTGCTGTCTTTGTCGATTTAGCTGCATATATGTATGAGTTAATATGTGAAGTCTACCCTGGATGGTGCTGCTTGTGTTCTTGTAGGTGTTCAGCTGTTGTTCTTGCCAGTTTCTCATAGTCTCAAATGCAGCGTCTTTGTGATACACTGGCTATTTTTGAGACTCACTACACTTCAGTGGTTGGGTCGGTTAAGAAAACTGTCAGTATGACAGCATATTTGACCACACAAGCCATTTCTTTTGATGTTTTTTTTTTGCCTGTTGACGTTTGTTGCCTGGAAAATAGGCTGTGATGTTACCATTTGTGGCCATTAAGGGTGGTTTGTAAGATGATTTTGGCTGATCATATGAAACTTTGTTAATTTCAGAGATGCGATGGTTCATGGGAAAGCTAGTCTCATGGTCAAACTTCATCATGTTAACCATACTCTAGGCCTAAGTAGGGAAAGATGCTGACTCTGGCATATTTGGTGGGTGTAACCTACTGCTCTGGGGTTCTTAAGAGTACATGTGTTCTCTCTTTATTTTCCCCCCAATCCATCTTTATACAACATCTGTCTGGTTGAGAGAAAATGTACCTTCTGATGTCTTTCATCCTTCCTTCCTTCTCCACTGTGTGTAATGCTGTCCTCATCAAATGATGCTTAGATATTTTCAGATCACTGTTATCACAGAGAGAGAACCATTTGTTTAACTGGCTTTAAAATATTTTTTTGTTTATTAGATCAATCACAGACAAGCAGTGGTTACATTACTCTGAAAACAAACATTATTACAGTGCCTTTATTGTTTTGTGTTACAGTCTGATCAGAACTCACAAGTACAATATCTTTTTCCTACTTGATATACACGTTTTGCCTTACAATATTCATTTAATGAGTAAAGAGGAAACTGTAGTTAAAAAAAAACCTAAAATAACAGTGTTGGAAAAGTGATCAGTGCCCTGATTTAGTACTTTGTATAGCTATCAATTAGTTTAATTACATTCACCAATCTGATCTGATATCATAATAGCTCTGAGTTTATTGCAAGCGGAAAGTCATTATTCTAGCTCTGATATCCACCAGGCCCTGACCTCCCTCATTTACTGTGAGATACAGAGCAGAACAGACCAATCGGCTCAATCAATAAAAAATTGGAAAGCATTCTTTGTATATCTTAGATATCTAGCTGAGGGTTAAAATATGACCAGGTTATGGGCTACTAAGACTCTTCCCTTCTAAGACAGCTGGAAAAGCAACCATTTCTATATAGACAATTTAGTGTATACCATCCATCCAATATCTTCTGCTTGTCTGGGGTTTGGACCGCGGGGGCAGCAACCTAAGCAGAGAGGCCCAGACCTCCCTCTTTCCAGCCACCTCCACCAGCTCTACCGGGGGGATTCCCAGACCAGCTGGGTGATGTAATCCCTCCGGCTTTTCCTGGGTCTTTCCCGGGGTCTCCTCCCAGTTGGACTTGCCTGAAGCATGCTCAAAAGACATCCTTACCAGATGCCCGAACCACCTTAAAGAAACCCCTTTGAAGAAGAAGAGCAGGGATTCGTGTACCCTGACTGGATTAGGGTTACCATGGCCCCACCATGGAGGAGGGAGTAGTTTGTCAGCGAGCATCTGGTTGTCGGGCACTTTGCCATGGTGCCCGATCGGGTCCAGCCCAAAGGAGCTACAAGAGTGCCCCCTCCCATGGAATCACCACTTGTGGGAGGGGCAGTAATAGGAGTTCGGTGCATTGTGGATCGGGTAGTAGCCAAAAGCAGGGGCCTTTCAGGGGCCAGTGTGCACTTTCTCTTATTTGGAATGGATATCCCAAGTAGGGAACACAATTTTTAACCCTTCTCGATCCCATGTCAGATTTCCACGAAGTTTCTAGAATCTTTCTAAAAGCTGGCTGTTGAGACAGGTCACATTGCTGTATATCAGATATGGATTTCAGTATGGATTTTTATATTGGATTTCAATAACACATAAGAAAGTTGAAAATGTCAGATTATGTGTTTTTCTATTTACCAGTCCTACATTTTGTGGGGAATTTGAGGCCAGTGGCTTTCTGATTTTCTTTTTGCCATGTAATGGTCAGCGGCCTTCTTTTATGATAGCATGTGAGAGGCCTTTAGTTGCATACACATTACCCTGGGTACCCACAGTACCCTGCCCCCTCATGGGCTATAACATGCCTTCACATGATCTTTGTCGACCACTCAACACCGGTCTTAATTCAGATTTTACAGTTATTTTTCCAGACTATAGGCTGGTACCGTTCAAAGTCTTTCAAAATTGTTTTGCAATGTTTTCCCATTTGATGTGCATCAGCAGCTCTCTGTGGTCCTCAGAAAGCTTTGTCGATTTAAATTTCACCTTCAAATCAACTGCTAATCCTAAAGGTTCACATACTGTACATTTGACACTCACAGATATGTAATGTTTTATCATTTTCTTCAAAAAAATGAACGACCAGGAAGAATATTTTTATCTCTTTTGCTTGGGTTTTCTTAATCTTCTTTTAGGATTTCTGTAAATATCTGATGATGCTTTAGGTGATATTTATGTAGTAATAAAGAAACTTCTCAAGGGTTCAAAACTTTCAAGCACCACTGTACATGGGAGCAGCATTAACTCTATTTTCTAGGGGTTTCTATTGGATGTATAGTTTTTTTCTCAATCCTATATGAGGTAATGTCCTTTTTTTTTAAACAAACAAGCAGAAGACGTACAGTATATCCATGGAATAATACCAATCCTCACTACCCCAGTTCAAGTAATTCATTGGATAAAAGATTCTTGAAGAAAGGCTTCTAGGTTTTTCTGACCTGCTGTGTCTGATATGAGACCACATTTATGTTTTCCTCTAACACTCTTCAAAGAACCTATTTTAAGGTCTCCATGTGTAAAATGGGTTGGAACAGATAATACAGTTGAGCATTAGCAGAGCAAAGATGAGTTCCCATGTGTGATGTGATTGATTCAATATTTCAAACTTTAAGATATTTTAATTACTATTTTTCCTAAGCAAAATTTATTTTGTTAGTCTGCTGGTCCAATCCTACATTCTTCTGGAGCAGACTCACTGATTTAACAAAATCCAAGATGTCATCCAAAAATCTGTTTACCTCTCCTAAAGTGTAGGGGAGGCTGATCTGCTTGGGAGGCTGCCACAAGAGTTTCCAGTGTGACTTCAAATTTATTGCTATGGATCTAGATGTCAGTTTCCCCTTCTTCAGAATTGATCTGTTCCATTTTATGGAAATACTAACCACTGCGAAGACACTAAAATAACTCCAAAAAGACTAAAGCCTGACACCATCTCACATCTAAAGACAAGTCACAGAGTTTTTAGGCACATGCTATAATTTTGCACATATATGGAAATCTTGCATGGTCACTGTTTGCAAAACTGCAACAAGATTTATTTTTAAATTATTTTTCAATCATTCCACACTTGTGGGATAAATGAATCACATGACACATCAGAGACACTTTTTGTCACTCCAAAGCTCCACCAATTTCTCTTAATTTTGTACAGCCCAACAGTCAAATTTCACTTCTTATTTTTTAGAGAAATTACAAGTCCTTGCAATAATGTCAAGACAAGCGTGTGTGTTTGTGTGTGTGTGTGTGTGTTTGTGTGTATACCTTGTCTTGTTATTCTAGTGAGATACGAACCTGGAATTTTGACTAGTGAGGATAGTTAATTTTTTGCTCCTCAAAAGACTTGCTTTAGGTTACTGAGGTTAAAGTTAGAGATTAATTAGCTGCAATAGTCTTTCAGTGTCATTCATACCAATGGAAAGTCATGACTAGTATAGGAAGGCAAGCATGTTTGTGTGTGTTGCATTTCAAGATACTTGTAAATATTTGTAATGCATGTAACCATTGAATGTTACTACTTTGACCTGGAAATAATGAACTCCCACTCCTGGATGAGCAAATCGAGAGAGGAAGGGAGGGAAATAAGGGCACCTAAAGAGGTGAAAGGGAGTGAAGTGAAAGAGAGCATGGCGATCAAGATAGAGAACAGGGTGGCCAGATCCAGTGCTGGCATGTCAAGTTCATTTACATGGTCCATATCAGTGAGAATTGTTGCTTTTCACGGGCAAAGGAATCCAATAGAAGTCCAATTATCATATATTAATAATGTAGAAATGTCAGGTTTCATTTTGATTTGCACTCACTCTTCTATCCTTTTAATAAACATGTCTTTTGAATTCATACCAGGAAAGAAAGCAGATTTCGCTTTTATCAGAACCAGACGAAGTGAATGGTAATGAGAGAGCTGGCTTATTTTGCATACTTCATGCCCTAAACCATGTGTTCAGCTTATCCGATCTTATCCTTTATTGGCCACTAAATCTCCAGGAAGATCTAGAATAGCAGCAGCAGACTTATTAAAAGTGGTTGGCTAGAGATATACATTCATGTTTTTTTAATTCCTCATATTAAAGGTGGGATCAACAACGTTTGTCAGATATCCTCAAAAGAAAGATTCAGAAGATCTCAGATAGCAGGAGGAAACATATCAAAAGCTTAAAGTGATACCTTGCAAATCCTTATTGGCCACAATGTAACATGGATTATAGTTTTTCCTTTTCTGTTGGATTCCTTTTATAGCATTAGCCCTTTTTATGACCTTTTTTTGCTTATTTGAATGTATTTATAAGAACAGGGTGAGTCAAAAGACACATGGCTGCCATCTTGAAAGCCACCATATTGGATCAAAGACAAGTTTCAAATGGTAGGTGTTCATTTAACCTATCAAAGAAGACGGGAAGTGTCTCAGAAATCGACTGATGCAGCAGATTTGCAGTATCTTTTGTGGTTCAAATATAATCAATGCAGAAATTTCAGAAATTGTTGTTCGTCACAAGTAGCTGAAGCTGGCATTGACAATTCTGATGTCCGGGGACCACAGCTTCTGTATCATAGCTACAGACTTCAACAACTGACACCCACAAACACCACAAATTTCACACAGTACCACTGCATCCCTAATAGCCAATTTCTGAGAAACCAGTACCGTGGACGACTAGCCACATAGTGGTCATCCGAAAACCAATATTGACAAAGAAACCACAACAATAGTTTTTTTCTGCCTTTGCGGATAGTCCACGACACAGCACACAACATTTTGACTCGTTTTGTGTCCTGTGACTTTTGACTCAACATATAATTTTAGATGCATATTTTTTCAGTATGAAAAAATGTAACATGTGCAAATAGTATGTTAGTATGTCGAGAAACTCTGAGCGCCTCCAAGCAGACAAAGCCTTGCACATCCCCTGTGATGTTTGTGCTACATTGAGGGGGGCACAGACCACAGGTTGAACACCATGACTTTAGAGCATTATTAAGAGGGCTATGGCAACCTTTACCTAAAGTGGTCCATCAGTCTAAACAGGATGACTGAGCCAGAAGGACATTGATCAGGGACATTTTGTGGAACTTCTTTATCATTGTCTTAATGGCAAAAATTGTTGGTTAACAATCTCACAAGCTTTACACATAGCTGACCTGTATGGCAGGGTGGTCATAAAGAAGCATTCTCTTTAAAAGTACCATACTGAGTCTTGTGCTTCTGATGCCCTGTGACAAAAGGTTTTATGGTCATGTGAGACCTGTTATTCTTTAGTCTGTTAGTCTTTGAACTAAAATATAAGCACTATGTTTTTACCACAGACAGCACGGCAGCAAAACTACACGTGCACTCAACGTTGTTGTAGGGGTGTTTTGTTCAGTGTGGACTGGGCAACCGGTAAGGAATGAAGTGTAAATGGAGGATGCCAAGTACACAGAAATTGCTTAAGGATGGCTTAAGGATAGGAATGTGAATATCCTTGTGTGGCAAAGGCTTTATGATTAATTAAATGAACACTATTCAGTAGTTTTTAATTTTTATTAATGAAGAGCAGGCCAATGTGTAAATAAAGCCGGAAAAATCATCTTTTTTTGTATTAATGTATTTCAAACAAAATCTTCAGGTTTGTAGAAATTTGTTTTTAACCGACGAGGACCAGCTAGTTCTCGAATCCCCACATGTTTCAGTTAAATTTTTCCAGCTATAGGCGTAAGGACATTTGGTTCTCACAAAGATGCCAATATGCATGTAAACACAGCTTTGGAATGGTGGCGAGAACAATAATAATGTATGGTTAGATTTAGCTTGTTTACATTCCTTCTCAAAAATTTTGCTCTCTTAAAGGCCTGCACATATCCTACATTCATATTGCATCCAAAAGAATGGACAATTATATTGTCTTTGGTACCAAGTACAGTTATTAACATATGGAGATGATTTTTTTCCCCTAACTAAGTATGATAATATGATTTCTCAAGCTATACATTTTTATAGCTGTATTGATTGTATGTATGGTAGTGTGATGTTTCTCTGCATTCTACACATTGCACAATAGCAGCAATCAATGTCAGGAAACAAAAGTTAATAACTGACAACATTGTTTTGATACGTCAACAATTCCCCAATGTTCATGAACAGATGTCTCCTCTTGTAGGCTTTTTGTAACTGCATAATATGTCGTAGGTAATACATTAGCATAACCCAAGCTGTGGGGGAATAGGGCGGGTTGCAATAGCAGGAGGACCTGGAGCACATTTCATTTCCATATTTATATATAAGGTCTTTATAGCTTTATGCATTATTTATGGTGGCATAAAGTGCAGTGATGATTTGGCAATTTCCTGGATATAACATTTGAAAATAATTAACTACTAAATTAACAAACATTTTACCTGAATTACGAGTTAGGACAGAGCCGTGGCATGTTGGGTAGCACTGTTACTGGCCCTGGGTTCAATCCCAGATGACGTGTCCTGTGTCCTTTCTTTGTGGATAATAGCTATAACCAAATCTCCCAACCCCCCAAACAAGTCTGTGTGTGTTTACTCTAGGTACTTTAGTTCAAAGACAGGCATGTTGAGTTAATTGGTGTCTCTAAAGTCCCCCTAGTGTGTATGTGTGTATGCCCTATGATGTATTGGCACCCTGCATTATATTTGTTTTTAACTCATTTCTTTTGATGTACAACTCCAAATCAGAAAAAAATTGGGTCAGTATGGAAATTGCATATGAAAAAACACACATTGTGTCTTGCATTGTCTTGTATTTTATTTCATTGCAGACAGTTTGTACATGTGATAGTTCAAGTTTTGTCTGCTAAACCTAATTTTGTTTGTTAACAAGCATCCATTCTTGCATTTCAGGCCTGTAACATATTACAAAAAGGAGACAACACTGCATTTACCACTTTGTAGCTGTGCCATTCCTTTTCACCATACTAAAGTGTTTGGCACAGATAATACCAAGTGATTTTAGTGTTTCAGGTGTTCCTTTGTCCCATTCTTCCTACAAACATTTATTGAGATGTGCAACCGTACAGGGTTGTTGTGTTTTTTCATGTCAAAATTCTCCATGCATTCTCTACTGGAGACAGGTGAGGACTGCAGACAATCCACTCCAGTACTCTACTACTTCATAATGTAATGTGTGCAGAATGTTTTTGCATTGTCTTGTTGAAAAATGCATGGACAGTCCTGGAAATATGACATCTTAAAGGCAGCATATGATACTCTAAAATCTGTAGTTTTTTTTCATTAATGCTGCCACCACAAATGCGTAAATTATATGTTTCAAGCACACTGACACAACCCCATACCATGACAGACCCTGGCTTTTGGACTTATGAAATATGTAATATAATATGTAAATACAACACATAAATACAATACAAGTGCATTGTAGTACAGACTTATAATCTAGGTATTCTGCTGAATGGGTGTCATTTACTTGTTCTAACTATTGTTAAAACTCTCAAATTCATAAAATGTAACCACATGGCATCCATACCAATAGCATTAGAGCACTGAACACATTCTAATGATTTACCTAAAAGAACTTTTTACAATAAACAACAACATGGCCTAGTCCTTGTTATAATAACATCAATTATACAGCAGAAACTACGAGGGAACTTATTTATGGTCTTCAGAAGATCCAGAGGATACAGCTTCATGCTGAGCATGTTCCACCATTTTCGGGAGTGGAAAACTGTTTGGGTAGCCGGACTCAGTGAAAACCTGTCTAATGTAGACTTTAACGTGGAAATTCTGGATAGAACGAATATTTAAGCCATATATGAGACATGGAGCGACACAACAATGCAAGAAAAATTCTGTTTAGATTTTAAGCATTATATTTAATTGCAAAATGTAATGTTTGAGACCGGGGACTGCTAACAAATGCCATTTTTCAGTCTTGTGGGTAGTTATTAGTAATTATTTAAATCCTATTCCTTATTATCTATACAGTTTCAGTGGAAGAGCTTAATGAACTTCACTGTTTTTGTGAAAGTTAGATTTCTGTTAGACTCTATCACCCCGATGTACACACACAATTGCCAGATAAACATACAGGTTTGGATTTGTTATTTGTTTGGGAAATGGGTCATTCTGGATGGCACTAACAGTCTGATTTATGAATCATAATTAATTATTTTTCCTGATTGCTAATGTAATATATTATATGGAAAGTCTCGAAATACCTATTTCGATACTAGGATGAAATAAAATGCCTAGCAAAGAGTCCCATTATCAAAAGTGATGCTTACATGCACTAGGCAAACACACCCCTTTTAGTAACTCTGTCTGTGTGTGTGTGTGTGTGTGTGTGTGTGTGTGTGTGTGTGTGTGTGTGTGGGCGGGAGAAATGATGTGTGTCTGTGTTCATTATTATACTCAGGAACAAACTGCCTACATGTGATATTACAGATTAACCATAACTTAGGTTAGGTTGTTGGGGTTTTTTTTTACTTAAGAAGCATTCTTCTCAACCTGGTATTTGAGCTAAACATACAGTACTCATTATACTCCCTTTAATATTCTTTCTACAGTCCTGACATTATTAGCACACTCACGCAAGCAGAAGCCACACTCAGAGCTATAGGGCACTCACATCTCCTAAATTTCCTCTGACATGAGCAATGACTCATTTCACAAGCCAAGAGGTCACTGTGTAAAAATGATCAAGCATACAGCAATGCAATAGGAAAGTACAAATGAATACTGACCTTTTCTGTTAGTTCCTGTTTTGTTGAATTTCAGTTCAGTTCAGGGAGTAAAAAGACTAAAAACAAAACAGACATTGTCTGGTCAACGTTCATTTGTTAATGAACATTGTTAATACACATACATTCCTTTAACACATTACAAAAGCTGGGACGGCGCAACATAGAGGTAGTAATAAATAAAGAAAAACGAGTTTATGATGTGATTTCAGCATCCTGGAAAAGTAGTTGATGAAAGAGTCTTTGATGAGCAGTGATGACCAGAGGATTTCCAGTTTGTTGAAAATTATTGAAATGTTTAAAATTAATATTCCTCACAGACAGATTGGAAGGGATTTGCATATTTCTTCATCTACGGAGCATAATCTCATTAAAAAATTCAAGGAATCAGGAATTTCTGTGCGCAAAGGGAGAGGGTGAACGTGTAAGCTGAACACCCGTGATCTTCAGTCCCTCAGGCAGCACTGCATTAAGAACCTTCATTAAACGATAGCTAATATAACCACTTGGGGATTAACTCATTAAATCTTTGTCGAGCACTGCAATACAGAGTTACATTCAGAAATGAATCTTAAATCTTTACTGTGCCAAAATAAGTCTCATGTTAACCATGTCCAGAAGCAGCATATTTTTTTAACAAAACAAACAATAAATGGACGGTCTGTGCCCCAGATCAAAGATGAAATGACCACCCTCACTATTATCAGCGACAAGTCCAAAAGCCGGGGTTTGGATCTTACAGCAACATCAATTCCTTCAAGAGGTCATATTTTCTAGGGACAAGACAATGCAAAACTACATGCTGCACACATCACAAAGGCATGGCTGTGAAAGAATAGAGTCCTGACCTGTCCCAAACAGAGAATTTATATTTTCCATACTCACATCTATTTCACAACTTATTTAGATATCTCTTTATGGCCTTTTATTTCAGGAAGCATAACATGCTGTGATTACCGGGATGGGATATAAATCAGCATGGCCCTGCACTGTAAAACAGTGCTATAGTGAAGACTACAGCCTTGTAGCTAGCTCCTGAGACTCAAAACTCCTCAGCACAGGGGCTGGGTCTGCTCCTGTTACATGATGCACATCAGTGGATCGGCTTCTGCCTTGTGTGGCAGACCAGTGGTTCCCCAAAGTAGCACTGCATATCAAATGTAGTTGAAAGTTCCTTCAGGGGAGTGAAGTCATAGCAGCAATATGGACCAATTCCACTGCTCACAAATGCGATGGGATATTTTATTTTGAAATATCCTCTAATTTTTGTGAGCAGTATATATGTTAAGGCGAATAGCTTTGAAATAACATGGAGCGACAAAAAGCACACAGTCATGGAGGACTCTGGAGCAGTGAAACCCTTTTTGAGTGAAGCATTACATTTATCCATTTGTTGTTTTGTTAGATTTATCAATTTACTGTTTTGGTTATAAATGTGCCTGGCTTTGTAACGCGAGCACTAAACATGGCGGATTCAAGCGCAGCGTAACAGAAAGCAAGCTTTATTGCAGACGGCAGGCAAAAGTTCGTAAACAATGCAAAAGCCAGAAGCCGAACTCAAGGATGAAAGGGAAGGTCAGAAAACGGTAAGTCGAGCCATAAAAAACGGGTATGAGAAGCGCGGGCCGAACGAGGAAAACCAAGTTGCTTAGCGAGGAATGAGAGGAGGACGAGTGCATATATAGAACGTGTAATAATGAGTGCCATGTGTGTATAATTAGTAAAAAAGTGAATGCGTGATAGGCTGAGTCTGGTCACGCGAGCAGTCTGCGGGTGTGGCAGGCTTAATGGGTAGTGAAGTTATAGCGGCAAAATGTGAACAAACTATGTACTGATGCAAATACTTTTTAAATAATAACAATAACAAGGCTATGTGAGTGGGATGTTTTGAACACATAGCGTTTCACATGTCTGGACTGTTGTATTTTTAATACAGCAAATACATTCTACTTTACTATGGAACTGTTTTGGACCTAAATAAAAACCTAAATGTAACGATGTGTGACATCGGTCTGGTTTTATGTGTGGTCACATGCCTGTTGGGTTGTAGAATGGCAACCGAACATAACAGATCCTTATCTTCTGTCAACATGTTTAAGAAAAACTGGATTGCTTGTATTGTAACACTGTCTTTCTAAAGCCTTAAAATATATTGTCCCGTACTTCTGTTGCAATGCAGTACAATACCCGCACCTTTGTAAACCGCTTTAAAAAAGATGCGTGTCTAGGTTTGTGTTCCACACAATCTAACATTTTTCATCTGTGATGATTAAGCTGGGTGCGTTAAATTTTGCGTGTACCATTCACCACATGGTTACTCTTATAAGAGGAACAAGTTTCAACGACTTTGCAGAACAAAGAATTCTTTCCTGAGAACTGAGGAAGTACAACTATATACACACACCTGTATCTGTACTGTAATCATAGTGTTTCTTAATATTGTTTATTCTGCATCTCCCACTTGTTCCCGATCGGTGTTCTAAAAAGGGTTATAAAATGTCAAAAATCGTCTTACTTTGGTAAAGGTAATGAGGCCTTTTAAGAGTGAAAAATGACTCGAGTATACTTAAAATAGCAAAGTATCTCAGTTGATTAAATAGAGCTATTAATGTACACTGTTCGCAAAAAATGGGGGATATTTCAAAATGAATATGAAGAGGATTGAAGACAATGGATTGAAGGATTTAAGACAATGTCCACAATGTCCACAATGTCCATGCCCCGTCACTGTCAGTGCGTTTTGGGTGACCAAAAATTAATTCAGTTTGTATTGATTATTATTTTGATTATTTTGTTTAATGGAATAAAATCAAATGCTTCTTTTTATTTGCCTCATATTCAGTTTGAAATATCCCCTAATAAAAAATGGCATATATTTTATTTTCTGGTATGATGATCAGTTAGTAAAAGCACATGTCTGAGCAAGACCAAGTTGGTTTATACTGGGTAGCGATGGTCTGGTGATGACTTGTCTGAATTCAAATGGTCTTGCTGGCAGAGCATGTAAAACTGGTTGATCAGCATTCCATTGTCCAAACATAGCATATGCTGGTCTTTTCTGTTTCTTTGTACGTTTGCCACATAGTTGCAGGGTTATAATAAAAACCTCTCGACAATAAAACACTCCAATTTGCTTAGTCTGTATATTTTACGCTAGACTGCTTTCTGTCGCTTGGTGCTTCACTCAGAACTTCACATGACTTCACCACAAACAACGATTTCAGGAGCTAACCTCACAGCGCTTCTGACAGGATTTTAGCATAAATGTTCATAAACGTTTTTAACTTAAAACACACACATATTAATTTTCTGTCTGCACTCAGGATACTGTTAACAAACTCTGCCTAATTTATCCTGTTGCTGGTTAGCAAGCAACTGATCTAACCGAACTAATCACCTAACCACCTAATGCTAAACTTTTTGTTCTAATAAAATATATAAATTCTTACGAAATACCTGCATATATTGCAGGAGTGTTTCTAGTCTACAACTGTGCACAAAAACAAGCCTGTTAAAACCTACATGGATTAAGGAATTTAATACTAAACTGTGGTAATATAGCGCTTAAGGTACTGGACTGGGTTCAAATCCCACCTCTGCCAGGCTGCCACAGTTGGGTCCTTAAGAAAGGCCCTTAACCCACCATTGCTTGAATTGTAAGACCGTATCACTTGTAAGTTGCTCTGGATAAGAGCGTCTTCTAAATGTCGTAAATGTAAATCTAATGTGGTTGTTACTGCCACGGAAGAGAATCAAAGAACAAATTAATAATAAAGAAATGATTATTAAGTGCAGTAATTTTGTTTATGCAAATGTAATGTAATTGATGCCATCTAACATGTAGTTTGGCTAGTTTATATGGTTATAAGTGGCTAAGTAAAAACATATAGCTATGTGCTATCTTTATCTTGCCTTCAGTATGGGTGACATTCTTATAGATATTTACGGATGTCCATTATTCCATGTGGAAAAAACAAAAACAAACAAAAAAAAACCCTTTAAAGAACCTGGCTCTAATGGAAGCATTAGCCACTCAAGCTTTTAGAAAGACTCTGTGGCATTATGGGAAATGTAGTTGCTGTATAGAATTTGACTGGTGTGTCCTGTAGTTCTGGTCAGACATCCAGACCTACAGATCCAGGGCACAGAAACAGTGGGCCAGATTTTCCTAGTATATTGTGTTGTAGATGCAGGTATGCTGGTCTGTTAGCAAATCCGTTACACATTATTGGTTTGTGCAGTTTAGTGCTGGTCTGTTCATAGTTTAGCTGGAGAACTCTTGTGTTCTTGTAGTGTCCAAAACACAGCATATGCTGGTCTTTGTTGCTTTGCCGCTTGTTGAGAAAACTAGCTAAATTAGCACCAGCCAGGTCTGAATCAGCTCTGGCTGTCAGTGATTTTTTATAACAAAATATGATGTGTCTGAGAATAAATAGCATTCGTTACAAATTTAAAAAAAAACCTTCTTACCTCAGTTCAACGATGCTGCAATAACATTCACTCTCTCTCTCTCTCTCTCTGGTGATGCAATTGCTTTCTAAATCTAGCTAGAAGTGCAATAAACCTGCACGGAAGAGAACACTCAAAGTGAAGATGCTTAGGGAGGCAAAAATGTTTGTGCTTAGGGTGTGTGTTTGTGTTGTGAGTGTTTGAGGGTCACTACAGTCTCCAACTAGATGTCACATAATTGTTAGCAAAGTACTTTACAGACAGCTGTATTAGGAAAAAGGCTTCTCAAACAAAGGCACCTCAGCTTAGTTTTCGCCTGAATCAAGGTTTTATTGTCAACAGAGAAAAAATAGGTTTGATATAAAAAGAAATATGGTTATACAAAGAAGAAACTAATCTTCACTGTTAAGGCTGGTCTATGATCTGTTTTGTTGGGCAGGAAGTGTGATGTCTGTTTTTCATTCAAAGGCCCTGGGAAGAATACCTGGTATCATGGACTCTGTTAAACACCAGGAGATTTTATATGGAAATTTTACTGCCTCTGCTATGAAGCTACAATCAGAGCTAACTGTAAGTAACGTTACACAGTTACAAATGAGCTCTGATGACTGGAATGTTTTTTTGCAAGGCAGAAGCTTCCAGAAATGCACAACCCTGGAAACACATGGTGATGTCTTCAGTCCCAGGAACCACACATTCGACCAGTAAGACACTGGAATTGGCAAGGTCTGTAAATCATGTGTATCTTGAAACCTGATGTTGCCAGAGGCAGAACCAGGTGGTTCAGAACTATGAATCAGCACTCTACCGCTGAGCCACTCTGATTTCAATTTCACCCCTAGCATCATGGACTTTCAGATGCTTATGGTCTCCTTACTCTTTTTTGAACATGAACCAGGAGTGGCCCTACATTACAATTACTATACATCTAAGATCTCATAACATTTGTATCACTGTTTGTTTCTCTAACCGCTGTGTGCTTGGGTTATATATAGCTTAACTTGTGTAAGTGTGTATTCAGAAACTTGTTATTGTATCTATGAATCTAGTTCCATTAACATATTTAATGCTCAAGTTTATGTCTGAAGTGGTCCACTCATTTATTCATTCAAAGAGTCACTTGTAGTATTTTCTGTGTAGAACACTATACTATATAGGGTAGCCATGAGCGACAGAAACAAAATAATTCAGACAACACGTACTTAAGCTGGAAACAAATGTTGACCTTTCATCGCATAATCCAGTGGAAACATTCACAAGACTTCAGAGTAATAAAGTTTAGCAATGTTTTAATTTAGCTGATGGTGTTACTTGTCAAGTGTGAAACGTCACTTATTTGTCCAAACAAACTAAAGTCGTGAAGAATACTAAAATTTTAGTGTGTTTACACTCATTTTAGTGTTTAATAGTCTTTTTAAATAATGTTTCATGCTTTTATTTGTACACCAAATTCATCACTCCTATGTTTTTGGATTTGTCCATTATGCATTGAGGTACATTTGTACACACATAGTCAATATTAATTTGAATCAAGCCGGAGAGATCATTCCACTCAAGAACAGGTAGATGCCATTTAATGACCATCTGATCGATGTCTTTACACTTTAAAAAACTTATAAAATGTTTAGCATGTGTATTTTATGACTATAAATATTATTCATGTCATCCTTTTTTTTTTTTTACATATATTTATGGATATTGATTTACTTAGCATTAACTACTTTTAGGTGTTGCAAGTCAAGAACTGTAAAAGTGAAATGGAAGAGTTTGTACTCCTAGAAGTGCCATGCATGGATCAGTTGACTGATGAGGCTTCCTACTAGTAGCATCACACTGGTTAAAGGTTAAAAAAGTGTTTAAATGTTGATACTGCATTGCCTGTTCTGGAAATGTTTGTTTCTTCATTCCCTCTTTGTTGGATGCAGCTAGCAGGGAATGTTTATTATGTATATATTCCATCATGCATATGATTTTTTATGTCAAGGTATACATTGTGTGCATGATTGTTAATGTACGCTTATTCTGTACGTTGTTTTGTAAAGTCATGATGAGTGTGAAGTGCAATTATTGCATTTGAACAATAAATCAAGCAGTAACTGAAGAACCACAGTGTTGTGTATTTTCTAGAGGGAGTTGGATGTATAACAGTTTAGGCTTTAGATGCTGTGTAGATGTTGGCCTTCCACTCATGATTTTAATATGAATATGGGATATTTCATTTTGGGATATCCCCTAATTATCCCCTAATTGTGAGCAGTGTATGTATGCAACTTTTAAAGTAGGTACTTTTATTAAGTAGGTACTTTTATTATTTTTTTCAATAAAAGTGGACACCACTGCAATGGTTCAAAGGTGTTAGACCCTGTTAGGACATGTTAGAGATGCTATCTCATATGTTTGGTGTGTGCACTGCTCATCTATTAATGGTATGTTTCTAGCCAACGCTCTGGCAGTGCGTGACAGATGGCACTTGTTTCATCTCAACCCATGTTTATTACTCAACAAGTGAATCACTCAGGATTTCACAGAAGTCACAAATGAGTAAACACACAATCCGGTAACACTAAAAATGCAACTTCTTGGGAAAATATTTTAGTGCAGTGGTTCCCAAACTTTTTCTGCCATGCCACCTTTGAAAATCAGAATATTTTCAATAACTCCAAACCCCCTCTCCCCCATACGCTACTCTGAAGCACACTTGCACATTTTTTGCTTCCAAAATCCACTATAATTACCACTGTAACATTGTAAATGTTGTAACTCAACTGTAACTGTTCTAAAAGCTGTTGTTCTGACAAAAAATAACCAATATTGTCTGCCTTTGTAGGATATTTCCTGCAAACTTTGAAGAACATTTTATTTCATAATCGACCCAAGAAAACCGAGGGAATAATAAAACAGAATACGATGTTTTGCAAATCTTCTTCAACCCATATTCAGTTGAATAGACTACAAAACAATATATTTAATGTTCAAACGGATAAAGCAAGCATCTCCGGAAGGTTCAGTCGTTTACAACCAAGGATGAGGTTCACCACTTTGTGAACAACTGCATGAGCAAAAAGTCCAACCATTGCACAATGACAAGGAATTTAGGGATTTCATCATCTACAATCCATAGTATTGTCAAAATATCCAGAGAATCTGGAGAAATCTCTGCAAATAAGTGGGAAAATTAAACGGCCTGTGACCTTCTAAAAGTGCAAGTTTAAAAATCTACCATGCAAAGTGAAAACCATATTTAAACCATACCCAGAAACACTGCCGGCTTCTCTGGGCCTGAACTCATCTGAGATGAAAAGACACAAAGTGCAAGTGTCCTGTGATCTGACGAGTCCACATTTCAAATTGTATTTGGAAATCATGGGCGTCGTGTACTCTGGGTCAGAGGAAAAGGACTGTCCGTATTGCTATCAGCACAAAGCTCAAAAGCATCTCTGATGGAATGAGGAGGATGTTAGTGCCCATGGCATGGGTAACTCGCACATTTGTGGCACCATCAATGCTGAAAGGTTTTAAAGCAACATATGCTGCCATCCAAGCAACGTCTTTTTCAGGGACGTCCCTGAAAAAAAGGAAATGGAATGCAGGTACTAGACTGTCCTGCCTGCAGTCCAGACCTGTCTTCCACTGAAAATGTGTGGTGCATTATGAAGTGCAAAATATGACAACGGAGACCCTGGACTGTTGAGCAACTGAAGTTGAACATCAATCAAAAATGGGAAATAATTCCACCTACAAAGCTTCAACAATCAGTGTCCTCAGTTCCCATACACTTACTGAGTGTTGTTAAAAGGAAAGGTGATGTAACACAGTGCTAAACATGCACCTGCCCCAACTTGTTGCAGACATCACATTCAAAATAGGTGAATATTTGCAAACAAATATAAAAAATTTTTGTGTGAACATGAAACATCTTGTTTTTGTAATGTATTCAATTAATTATGGGTTGAAACGGATTTGCAAATCATTGTATTCTGTTTTTATTCATGTTTTACACAACTTCATTGGAATTGGGGTTGTAGTTGAGCTCTTATGAACAAATTACCTATACAGTGGAATTATTTCAAGTGACATAGGATATGTGTCTTAAAGTTCCACTGTGTAGCAGCATTCACTGCAACATATACAAACACAAGCTGTAATTTCAGATTTTTAAGCCTAATACTATGCTAATAATGTGACTAAAGTGAATTATTCCTTATTTAAATAGAGTAATAAAAAAGTAGATGGCAACAGAAACGGTATAATTCTCAGACATGCATTTCAGCATATGAAACCAATGCTATACAAACCAAGCTATTCTGCTTTGTGTCTGTTAGGCCTCACCCTTTGGTGACCGTAAGGCAAGATCCCCTTTGGTGGCTATTTAGATTTAGACTCTTTACCCTTCACCTCTTCACTGTCTTTTTGTGTTTCCTCAACATGGGAAATCCCCTTCCTTTGATTCTTCCCTTTGCTGAACCTGGATCAGTTGTACCACACACCTGATCAGGGTGTCCCTGTGTGATGGTATGACTGGAGGAACTCAAACTCAGAGGAAGGAGGGCTGCCTTGATATGGTGAACACAAACTGAAAAGCTTAATGGCTTAGTTCAGTTAAGGTACTGAAGTAATGGCCAGGTGGTTGAGAGTTAAACAGGCTTTCACTGTTGGGCCCCCAATCTAGGCCCTCTAAAGATAACTCTTAACTCTAAAGATGCTTAGACTGTGGAGTGTATCAGGTGAACGAGGCTCTGAATTAAGCCATCTGCTGAATGCTGTAAATGTGATGCAAATGTCATAATTATAATAAGCAGATGTTCCTCTAAACAAAGTCATTAAAAACTAATTCTAATTGCTAATTTAATCTAATCAGATGTAGTCTTTACAGCATATTAGGAAACGGCAGGAAGAAATGAATTCTGGATGTACTCAAAATAGAGTTAATATGCCCCAGACAAATGATATTACCATCATCATCATCATCATCATCACCATATTAGCCATACTGAGGCTTATCGCAGTGGAAGAATGAGCTCATAATGCATTTCCTGCATAATGATATTTTGAATATTTTGACGTAATCTTACTTCTGTAAATCGGCAATACCAAAATATGCAACCAGTTTTAACACACAAAGCACTCTTTGTTTGTGAATGGTTTTGAATTTGTATCCTGTCCTTTCTTACTAATCCTGACAAGTGCATGTGTGTTTTACAAAGTGTATTGTGTATTTTAAATCAAATACCTCATCATATCACATCTGGACACTTTTCAAACCCCATGATCTTGTTTACATGTACATATCAGCATTCAGCTGCTTTTCCTGAGAGCAGCGATTGTTCTGTTTAAAGTTCCTGCTACACAGGACTGTCTGTTTCCAGGTTCCTTAATGCCTGCAGCAGGAAACAGCAGGAGACTGTGGACCAGAAAATTGAGAGTTCAAATCCCCTCACAGCTCTAGCATTGGTGGTTCAATCCTGACCTTGGACTTTGTCTGGGTGCATGTCCTGTGTCTGTGTGGGTTCAGTGGGCACCCACTGAATGGCTAAATTCAAGTAAACTGTATAAGGTATATACTGAACAACAATACAATTTTTGCCACCATTTTTCATAAGCTGAGATCAAAGAGCTAAGACTTTTTCTTTGTACACAAAATGACTTTTTTTTCCAAATATTTTTCACAAATTTGTCTAAATCTGTTTTAATGAACACTTCTCCTTTGCCGAGATAATCCATAAGCCTCACAGGTGTGACATATCAAGATGCTGATTACACAGCATTATTATTGCACGTGTGTACCTTTTAATTTTCAGACTTGTGTTTAAATCTAATGATGCAGAAATACAGAACATTCGAAAGGTTTCAAAACCTACAAGAACCACTGTAGCATTGCACGATGAGAGTTTGTGACAAAATCTGAATGCAGAAGTGAAGCTTGAGCACACATGATAATAACACATGCAGAAAGAGGAGACTTTAATTATGTATCATTTCCTATGGTTTCGTTTTTCTCTCAATTAAACTGTTTGGTCCTTGAACCATCTTACACACATTTAAAATCACTTAAAATCTATGTGTGTTTATGGTTTTATTAAATATATATATGTTTTTAATTTGACCTTCTTTGTTATGTGAGTTTTTAGTTGATTAAGTGTGTCTAAGTGAAAACTTGTTGGCTTGGTCATGCTGAAAATAATGCCATATCAGACACAAGCCTAAAATAACAACCATTTCCAGTTCTCAAAGGAGTAATGTCTTTTTCAACTGAAAGAATAATGTTCAAGTTTTATATTTTACTGGTCTCACAAGTGTCAGGTTTTAGATAAGACAGATCGATTCGTGCTTAGAGGTATTTAAACGACAAACAGCCTTGGAAAGTGGTCATTAGACATTTCTTTGCTGAGTATTAGCCACCTTCTATCGCGGCTACACACTGCCTGTACTTAAGTTCTTATGATCTTACCGTAATCCTCTGTCATTAGTAACTGTCACTGTGCAGCAAAACTCTTCTGTAGCACGTTAACCTGCAATCGGAGACAGACGTGTCTTGTCACGACCTGCTTTGACACACCTCAGTGGTGATAAATGGCATACAATAGCTGTCCCTGACAATGACATAAATCTATCCAATGGCATTTAAAAGTATTTGCATGTTAATTTGAAAATGTATTGTGTCATGACCAAATTGTCTACAAATTGTACATACTGTATTTACATGGGCAGTGCAGTGAAGGCCAAAGCAGGCTTTCTGTATTTCTCCATGACTGCACTTGTGGCTTAATTTGCTCTCTTGACTTGAACTCACACAGCTTTGATCTAAATTGGAGAGTTGGAGCTCTAACACAAACAAGCTGGGCTTAAATGTCTAATGATGCTCTGCTCCTCCACGCTTTCATTTCTTTTACCTTCACATCACTCGCCTTCATCCCAAAGCCACACACTGACTCTACCAACAGACCCTTCCTTCATTTCTTTATATTGTTATTCATTAGGATCTATCTGGTGAAAATTGAGGCAGAAAAACAGTTTTTTTCTGCTCTAAATCCGCTGTCAAAATGATAATGAATTATTAGACACTTATTACTGGAGATATTGCTGGTCCGGTTTACAAGATGAACGCAGGGCTTGGGTAATGATACTCATTCACTTTTTTTTTTAAATCATCATAGAATCATCACAATCAGATTGTGATGTGTAAAAGCAGTGGATTTCCTTTAGGTCATTTCAGAATATGAAGATTGTGATGTTCTTTAGCCTCCAGGGTGAAGAGTATGGTGTGTGGTGAACAGTTCTGTTATTCTGTCAGAGTTCTAGTTCTAAAATATGCTTGGGCGAGCCAAGCTTGACGCCATTCTAAAACCACCTATATAAGCACACCTAGGACCTTCTCACACCAGCTGGATTCTGTATTCATGGGCCACTTCTTAAAACCAATAAAAGCGTTAAATTTGGCAGTTTGTTTCCACTACTACAAATGCAAACATTTTAGGTCAATATTTATTTACTCTTTGTCTTAATAATGGACAAATAATAAAAAGAGAGGGTCAAATTAAAGAGGATAAATGAGAAGACACTGACTGAACAATGTAGATGGTACTACAAACTTAATGACAGGATCTGTTTGCTGTTTTCAAAACTGGTTTGCCGAGAAAAAAACATGTGTTGACTTTAAAAAAATGACTGAAACAGAGCTAAAGCAGCTTGTCACACACTTAAGAACTGAAAAAAAAAGATTTTTTTAGATGTTAGTCATTTATATCCAGTATTATGCATGTTAGAAATAACAATAGTTAAGTGTTAAAACTGAAGTATGTAATCATATTATTTTTGACAGAGTTACATGATTTTACTGTTTTGGAGAGGTTTTTTATGTGACAGCATTTTAGAGCTGATTTTACTGATTTGAAAAATGATGTTGAATTATAAGATTAAGCTCACAATATCATTATAATAAATTCACATGTCAAAAATTGGAGTACAATATTTTGAGAATGAAGTTATGGT
>JAUZST010025496.1:0-30846 GCA_034779995.1 Parotocinclus haroldoi | reverse complement strand
CTAAGATGTTTTACCTTTAACTTATTATTATTTTTGTACTTAACTATTGTAAGTCGCTTTGGACAAAAGCGTCTGCCTAATGTAATGAATGCGGTTGTTATATATGATTTGCATGCTTGTTTGTTCCACAGAGTAGTACTCAGCTTGGTAGCCCCTCCACATCTCCTGCACAGTCACCCACTCCCTCCCACTTAACCAACGTCAAGAACATTCGGCCAGGCCTCGCCCCTCTTCCCATGCCTCAGTTTACCAGATCCATAGTCCCTGCACAAGGTAAGTTCAAAAACTTGGCTTTAGTAGTTAGATCAAGATGTACTGAATATAGTGCACATTTCTAAATTATTGAACGTTAATCTTTACAGTACTATCTAAAGGGTGTTTGTTTATTTTTTTACTTATACAAGGTATTTACTATAAGTAGGTCATAACTAATTATCAGGTAATAGCACTGTCTATTAAAAGCCAGAAAAAAAATTATGACAATATGTTGATGGTTTGCCATGTTAACTAGGTGATGCCCGTTACCCACTCCTTGGTCAGCCTCTTCAGTACAACCCACAAATCCGTCCTCCTTTGCTCCATGCTCCTTCGATGGTCACTAATCACCAGGTAAGTCAGAACACATGAAAGCAGCCAGATGCACATGGGGTGCTTATGGAGATGAGATTCATGTTGCTGTATTTCAGGAGTCACAAATATAATATTATTAATGTTGTTAATCACATGAAATAGAACATAAACAGTAAACCAGCTACTCAGTGGAATAAATGTCCTTGATCAGTTCTCAAGCCAGCGTAAATCATTAGCCCTGACATTGTGGTACAACTCCAAGGGTAGATGATGACCTGTTGAAGGAACCTGTCTCTTCATGTTCCCTTTCTTTTTTTTTCCTGCACTCAGGGCCCAGTGGGAATCCGGCATGGCAGTCGAGGCAGGAAGGGGCCCAGGAAAGCACTCTCTACTGATCTCAGTGTAGGTGAAGTGGGTAATGATAGGACGGCAGTGGAAAGAGGACAGGAAGAGTGACATTGGCCTAAAAACAAACTCCTCTGTCCCTTTCCTGTCCTTTCTCCCAAAGCTGTAGACCTCATTTTAAGAAATGGATAAAAATGCTACTACTGCTTATAATGTGATATGAGTTGTTTTATGTTTATCCTTAATTTGCCAGTTTTTTTTGTATCTGATTGATGAAGAGCTATTGGGTAACACAAGACTCGTGTATGGTAATTAGACCTGCCACAATTGTTACATTTAAGTGGCTGCATTTTTTCTACTTACTTAAATTATTTCTCAGTCAATTTTTATTTGTTTGCAGTTCAGATTCAGATGAAAATTCATAATTTATTGAAATGCGTGTTATGAATTATATATTATAAATTATAAGTGAATACACATTATAAATACTAAAAACAATTATGTAAGTATGCTACCTTAATTTAATCTAGGGCTGTCAGGCAATTATATTATTTACCACCATTTTTCGTGGTTGCGGGGGCTCTGGAGCCTATTCCCGGAAAACACATACATGGACACACACTACATAGGATGTCAGCTTGTACTGCACCATCCATTACCCCCACCTTTCCTCCCATCAGACACATCCAGTCATTTCTAAGTGGTATGCCTGACATGGCCGAAAAGGACTGTCAGGACCCTGGTCCGTGCAGCAGTAAATGCGAGTGTTAGACCGCTGCACCACCTGTACATTTAAAAATTCTTCACCTTTAAGCTACTTTCTTGAGCTGCTTGTCATTGTTGTAGTACACAACAGCTTTATGAGCTATAATATTTTTAATAAGCTATGACACTGAGCTCCGTAGATCCCTAGCCAGGATTCATTCAACATACGCTGTGTTGTTTTCACTGTCTCTTCATTGGTTTTCTCTGGGTACATCGAGTTCTGTACACATTCCAAAGACATGCATTACGTTAATTGGTGTCCCAGAGTGAGTTTGCGCATGCACATGCCCTCATGCCCTGTGATGGATTGGCAACCTGTCGCTTTGTGCCCTGTGCTACCAGTTAGGCCTTAGCTCCACGACTCTAAATTGGATTAAGCAGGTATGAAAATGAATTACTGAATGTATATGCCAGGCAGCTAATAATATATTGTGGCAAGTAATACATTTGCATAATCTTGTGTGGTTAATTGTTGTGTATTTCTGCCATCTGTCCTTCTCCAGTGAGTGGAAGCATGCTGGCGACTATCCAGTCGGACCCAGGCCAACACGTGCTAAAAGATCCAGACGAGGCAGGCGCTGTAGTTAGCTGAGTGCATCCAACGGACAGTGCCCATGTCTAGCTGCCTCCTACCTCCTGCTCTTTCCTTGACCCCCTACACCTATACGTTCCCATCAAGGCAGGTGGCAAAGGGAGCTTGTCCAGACTCTAGCAAAATACATAAAAAGCAGCTTGGCCTGCTAATGTGTAGTCTCAATGAGTCCTGACACTGACTGATCTCCATTGTGCTCCCTTCAGCACCAATACCCTCCCTATTCATGTGCTCTTCTGTTTCACTCACTCTTCTGTGCTAGTCTTTTTATAAAAGGACTTGCTTTTCCTTATTCCTGTTTCCACACACGGGTTGTAGACATGCAGTGTCATATTTCAAGTTTTCAGAAAAAGAACAAGGGGACTTGAAATAACACAGTGCAGTGACAGAAGAGGTTCCAGATTTATGAGCATATTCTGTAATTGTAATTGGCTTGGGCTTTTTTTTTAAATTTACTTTCATTTTATTGCCTCCCCTTTTAAAAAAAAAAAAAAAAAAAAAAAAGTTTCCCGCTGTATTAAACATTAGTCCAACTACACTGATTCCAAGTTCAGAGCTGTCATGTTTGCTTGCCTTGCACCTGGTGCAGTTAGCCCAGTTAAAATCTCCTCCGTATGGTTTAATCATGGAATGGCCACCATAGTACACAGTGGGTCTCATGTTGTGCCTTTCAGTCAGAGGCTAACTTTGCTTTTCTCCGTTGCAGAAGAACGAAGGCCCCTCTTGTGTCTAGTGTAAAATGACGACCCATGCATTGTTTTTTGTTTGTTTGTTTGTTTGTAAATAATTTATATAGTAGTTAAATAATTCAGCTGATTCCCTTCCCTCTGTGAACGTTAGGAACCGGCACGGGTTGTTTTGGCATCCATTGTTTTTAACTTTTAAGTTGTCGCAGCAAATCACCCACTCCTCCTTGCTATTTTAGTAATAGTTTGCTCAAATGATCTTATTCTGCTTCTTTGATTCTCCCTCATGCAGGGAACTCCATGTCAGAACTTTTGATTTTCAAGTCTTTTAAAGAAAATTGTATACTGGGTCACTGGAAGAACACAATTTGCACATTTATACAAGTTGAGATATATATATAGAAATAAATAAATATATATTTTTTTCTTTTTTTTCTCAAAGAAAATGTGTGGCTTCTTAAAGGCTGTTCAATGTTTACTTGTGCAAGTCATTTTTATTTCTGTTTGAAAACCAATAAATGTTTACACCAAATATATACCCTCTGACAATGACGTCTTCATGAGAGAGAAGGAGAGAGAGAGAGAGTTCGGTCCTCTTGGTCTAAAAGAAATGCTCATCGTATCTCAGGTTTTGTATGTTCCAGACCACATTCATCAACAAAAGCGATGTTGCGCCTCTTGACTCTATTAGCATGGTTGCCTCATTTTACGCCGACTATCTGCTGCTGTGTACCAGCTGCTATTCATCTCAATATTACTTTTATTGAGCCATTTGTCTGCTACATTAACCTTCTTCCAACCTCGTCTCTCTAAACTACTCTACAGTTTATCTAGATTTTCTATTTCCACAAACTCCCTTTTTCATCACCCCTTCTGAAATATGTTAATGCGATTTAACACGAAGAGATTCCTGGCAACGTTTTGTGTCAGCCTGCAGGGTGTGTTGCCCATGTCTCTAAAATACTTCCTATTTAACAGGTTGCTCGATGTGTGGGGATGAGAAAGATGTCCATTGCCATGCAGTTCCACTTATAAATGGGTCACTAAAATAAATAGCAGAAACAGATTGGGCTCAAGGACATAAAACGGCTGTATCTAGAGAAAATTTTCCTTGATCTGAGGATTCCTGGTTTGGTAAGGATGTTTTCTGGGTGTTTTCAGTGTTGAACGCATTAATAAAGTGATCAGTTCCAGCGAACAGTGAATAGCACTGAATCAGGAACACTATTCTGTTATACTGCTCACAAAATACAAAACATTAAGGGAGATTTCAAAATGATATATCCCCAATGAAATATTCCCTAATTTTTGTGAGCAGTCTATTAGCCAGTGCATAATCAGGTGTCAGGGTGTGAAGCTTCTGGAGCTGTAAAAGGTTTGGGGAGACAAATGCCTAGACTCATTTTCTCAGCAGTCATTGCTCACTAAGACTCTGCTCTACTTAAAGTGCTGCAGTAACAGATTGACTCTGAATTAAATTAGGTCTAGATGCCATCTCCTCTCCCTCTTGTGTCGGATTGCTACTGTCAGCGTCTCCATTAATTTCCAATTAAACCCCAAGAGTGCCATGTTACTGCTCTTTAATGGTTGGTCATTATTTGATGATATCTATTGACCCATAGTGACACACTTACCTTTTAATAAGCCAGATTAATAAGGCCCTCCAATGTACAATAGAAAGTAAGATTAGCTGCTTCAATTTGGGTGAACTCTGGCCAGGGGTGATGAACATTTTCTCTCAGATTTTAATTTTCTCTCTATGAAATTGAGAACTCATCTTACCGGCACAAACAATTTCCAAATAAAATGTGCTTGATTAATGAACTATTAAGGCTCAAAGCAGCATATGGTAATGTTTTGTGATGAATATATAAATATATATTAAAAAAAAAGAAGAGACTGTATGGAAGGCTCAGTGGCTAGCACTGTAACCTCACAATGATAAGGTCCTGGTGTCAGTCCTACACAATCTGTGTGGGATCTCCATGGGTTTTATTCTCACAGTTCAAAGACATGCACGTTGGGTTCATTTGGGTGTCTAAACTGTCCGTTGTGCATGTATGCCCTACGATGGACTGGCACCCTGTCTAGTATTGTTCCTGGCTTTCTCCGTGTGTCATGCGCTGTGCAAAGGCTGCTGAAAACCATTGCTGATGTTTCTTTGCCGCTAGTCTTTGGACGATCACTACATGGCTTGTACCCACAATCACGGTTTCTTGAAATTTGGCTATGATGTATACGACAGTAATGTGTGAAATTGGTATTCTTTTTTGGGTGTTGGTTGTTGAATTGTACAGCTATGAAACGGCAGCTGCGGTGGACATCAGAATCGTCAATTACCATTTTCAGTTACATTTGATAAAGAACAAGTTTTTAACTTTCCGTATTGAGAAGTTTTGACACACGAGATATTGCCAGTCTGATTGTGGCAGTCAATTTCTGGTCTTTGATATCCTACGTGATCACTTTACTATTGGAAAAGCTTTCCCTTGATACAGTATGGCGGCTTTCAAGATGGCAACCATGTTCCAGGCACAGCCTAATGCCCCCTCACCCATTGCTTGCTGGGGTGTTAAGATATGTACTTTTCCCTTTAATTTTGAAATAAATAGTTGGGTAGTGACTTTTGACTCATACTGTATATATGTAGATAGATAGTTAGATATGGATATCTTTATACATCAACAAACAAAGTACTGTACGAAAGCTTTAGGCCACCAGTAGATTACATAGATACAACTGATGATATATCATATTAAAATAATTTTTGTGAGCAGTGTGTATATAATAAATGTTGTTTTCGCTTTCTTTGACAACTTTCTTTGACTTGTCGTTTGCTTTTCTGAAGTTCTTGATCACTGAGCAGTGTATATGGAAATAAGTCTATTATAAGAGCCCATTGTTTCCTGCCAGCTCCTTTCTACTAATACAGAGCTCTGCTTCCCCCTGCTGGAAGGTATGGAATAACACCTGCCGTTATCTAGTGAGTCTATTCCTAAAGTCAGTCTACACGTAGCAATGATGAATGATGAAAACGATTTTTGTACTTACTAATGGAAATACAGTAGATGGGAAGCAATAAAACTTATCTTTCTGAAAAAATATAATAAACTCTGTTAATAATAATTATAAATTAATACTAAATCAAATAATGTCATACATTTGAATGCAAATGGCTGCATTGCCATATAGCATTACAATAAAAGGATTAAACTATTTACTGGGACTTTATAAGTAAAAAGTCAAATAAATGTTTCACTATGAACAGTGATAGGGACAATAACTGATATAATGTTGCTTTATTCTTCAACAATAAGCCAATTAAAAGTTGTAATCATGGTTACGGCTTACAAGCTAGACTGATCCATTATATAAGAGTGCTAATTAATTACCCATTATTCAAATGTTATAGCATTCGTAGTTAATGAGAGTCTAGGAAAGGGTTTAAAGCACACTGCTGTAGAGTGTCTGTGAAAATGTCTGAAGCTTCTAAAAATACCATTTGTCTTGCCTCAAATGCAAGTAAATGCACAGTTGCATTGATTTGTCTTCCAATTTGTTTTCAGACTTTGTCCCTAGTTTGTTAGCACAACAGATTTTCCTCCAAAAGGGGGACTGATCAAGTAACGTGCTAGAACATACAAGTGGTGGACAAAGGACTTATTCTTATTAATTTATTAATTAATTAAAAATCTTAAGTCGTGTCCATATGAGGAACATAATTGGGTAGTGACTGGATTATTTAAATAAATTCTGGTTGTGGGTGTAGTAATTTAGGTAATAATTGAATCTAAAATGCTGAATTTTATAAACAAACCTATAAGAAGGTCCTTTTCAGCTTTTGAGGGAATATGATCATAAGAGTCACTACTGCTAGAAAGGTTGTTCTTTGGCGGGCTTCATTCTAAAAGCATTTAAAATATGGTTGCAATTTTTTACCAATTTGGCAGGCTTAAGCTTCAGCAACACACAATTGACACACATTGAGTAAAAGTCTCATGTGCGCTGTTCTGGCTATTCTTAGACTGAGGTTTTGCTGCCACATATCAAATATTTATTGCATTTCGTTCAGACTGAGGTGCCACCGCCACGCATCAAATATTCATCGTATTTCAGTGCCACATCTGAAAGTGGCCTCTGACAATTGAAAATGCAATATTTAATATGCCTGTTGCTGTTCACCCTGAAAAAAGACCGTATTTGACCAGTTTTAACCCTCGGTAGGCACATAGATTGAACTGCAATTCTCAATGCATTGTCTTAGACACACAGCTTTAGCATCATAGATATTCTGAAACAACATTTTACAAAAGGTCCAGTAACTAGTTAACAACTTGCAATTTTTTATTTTTTTTAATTGGTCTCAAGTAAGGACATCAATATCCATTGCAGTATTGAGAAATGACCCAATTTAATCATAAACATATTCTGTTTTGAAAATATAAAGGTAGTTATAGTTGGTAAATATTGTGCTTTGGTATATTCCCTGTTACAGGATATTACACCTCAACAAATCAATTAAAAGACACAATGAGCTACAAATATGCCATGGAACAATATGTATAACAGGCCATTGGGAAATTTTGGTCAGAACATGAACAATGCTAAATAAAACATTTAATTATTAATAGGTACTAAGTTTTACTGTACTCGTTGATCAATAAAGTAATATGCCCAGAATAACACAAAAACGTTATATGTGTCAATTTAATGATGGTGTATGTCAGTGATGACAAAATTAAATGAGAAGGAATAAGCTTATTGGGGGAAAAAAAAATCCATTTCTAAGGAGGTTCTAGTATCCTGTTAGTGCGCTGTTGTTGGACCGCAAACAGAAACTCGATTTTGCAACTGCAAATGAAGGTGAAGGTGGCTGGATATCAATAGCAAGACACCAGTGGGTAGCACCACTGTCTCACAGCAAGAAGGACCCGGGTTCAATCCCAGAGTGGAGTCTGCATGGGTTTACTCCGGGTACTCCGGCAACAGTCCAAGGACATGTGTGTTCACTGGTGCCTCTAAAGTGGCCCTTAGTGTGTGACTGTGAGCGCCCTATGATGGATTGGCGTCCCATCTAGGGTTGCTTCTGCCCATGTGCCCAGAGTTTCCGGGTGGTCACTGTCTGGCCCACAACCCCGTGTGGATTACGTGGAAGGATTAGTGAATGAATGTTACATATACATTATTATATATTATATAATATTATATATAATATAATTATATATAATATATATTATTATATAAGGAATTTGTATCATTTGCTTGTTGAATTTCTTGAGCTGTTTCAGAAAGAACATTCTTTGCTGTGCTTTCTTGGAGATGGAGACTGTGCTGTCACCTGTTTCCACTGACATGGAGACTGTCAGACACACTGACAGCTGGGAGAGTTTAGTTTGAATAAGCCGCAGCACAACAGTGTTAAAAGCCAAGCTAAAGTCTACAAACAGAACCCTAGCATAGGTTACAGGGCTGCAGAAAAGCTGTAAAGTCAGGTGCTGGGTCTAGTTGAACACATCGTCAACAGCAAACTGCAAGGGATTCACCAGGGAGTTTGTAATAATATTCAGATGGGCTAAGATTAGGCCTTTAAAAAGCCTGTCATCATTAAGTCTGGTGATGATCAGTTTCTTGGAAACTGCAGTGATGGTGGAGGTCTTGAAGCAAGCTGGAACAAACACAGCAGATTTCTAGTGATCTGTTGAAGATGCTGGTGAAGATTGGTGCTAGTTGATCACAGCAGTGTTTTAGAGTAGATGGTGAGACAGAGTCAGACCCAGTGGCTTCTCTCACCTTCTGTTTACCTGAGAACATCCTGCAAGCTGACAGAAAGACGTCTATTTTCAAAAGCCAATTCCTGGATATAAAACTGAGCATGTGCACTCAACTTCTTTGGTCGACCGTGGTGAGACCTGTTCTGAGTGGCCATTCACAACTGAGACCTTTTATCACTAATGAGTCACATGATACTGGGGAGAAAAATGGCTTATTGGGCACAGCTTGGCAATTTTCACTTAAGGGTGCGCTCACTGTTGTTGCTGTCAGCTTTGACATTAATAGCTATGTGTTGAGTTATTTTGAGGGGACAGACAAATTTACACTTTACACAACATTTATACATGCTTCATTTATACAGTTTCATATCTCCAGCATTGTCCCAGTAAGGATATAATAAAATAGTTACAAAAATGTGAGGGGTACACACTTATGTGAGATACTGTATGTGAGAAGCAAAATATGTGAAGGTGTCATTGGAGTCGGGTATTCTTAATCAATGGGATAATGAGCAGGCATGGGTGCAGACCCTGGTATGTATGTTTAAAGAACAAGGATCTGATGTCTGATCTTGAGATGAACAAAAATTCCCTCAGAAAAAGCCTAAGCCTGGAAAAGATTATAAAATTTACTTTAACGTGCTTGGACATTCCACAGATAGACAGCTTGTTTGCAAACAGAGGTAAATCAAGATCATTGTTACACTCCACATTAGGGCCAGTATGACCAAGGTGATTCATTGTCTCTGAGGTTACAAAAACACATGCAGATTCTAAGCAATGAAACATTTAGAACATTTATTTGGTTCACATGAGAAGTATTTATATCTTATTTTATCTTTACAGAAAAAGGACAACATTGCATTTCAACATGAGAGCCTTATCCCATCTTTGATACATTGTGTTGGTAGTAGCATTTTTAGACCTACTTTGTTGCATCTAGGCCTGGTCAACTTGTAATCTTTGATGGAACAATACATTCTAAATTATACAATTGAATACTAAAGGAAAATAACAGGACAACTGTCTGTCAACAACTGTCTGACTCCCAAGTAAATATGGATTATACAATAAGAAAACAACCCTAAGGATGCAAGTCATAGACAAGACAAAGGTTCATATAACTTTGCCATTTGTGTATGTATTATCTGATGCTAAATATTTTCCTGAATAAATAAATTACAGAGTATATTTTTTCTCATTTATTTAAATGGGGTCTCTTTATTGAATGTTAGGTCATATTTATGCAGCTATATAGACCATTTAAAAGGGCTCAACAAACATTTTAGCACCACTGCAACTTTTTCCTAACTAAGTCATCTCTATTGCTCTCTCTTCTTTAGCTCACCCCACAGGATTTGAATGGGATCTAGATTAGATTATTATGATGGTCAGCCATCTTGAATTTTTCATGTTTGATGTTTTTGTTTTGGTGGCTCAGTGGGTAGCACTGTCTGTGGAGTCTGCATGTCCTCCCCGTGTCCGTGTGGGTTTAATCCAGGTACTCCTGTTTCCTCCAACAGTCCACAGACATGCATGTTAGGTTAATTGGTGTCTTTAAAGTGGCACTTAGAGAGTGTGTGTGTGTGTGTGTGTATGTGTGTATGTATGTATGTGTATATATGTATATGCGTGTGTGCCCGACGATGGATTGGTCCTTCCTTTGTGCCCGGAGTTGCTGGGTGGGCACCGGCTGGCCCGATGTGTTTCATCATTGTTTATCTGTAAGATTTAATCACACCTTTATTATTTTGCTGCCAAAAAGCCAACCCAGCTCCAGTAGCATCTAGCAAAATCCACGTGCTTATGTTTCAGGTTAGTTAACAGAAACGGCTTTCCTCTGACAACACTTCATACTTTTGTGCACCTACTCTACAAATCTTAAGCTTCTCTAACAACCATGCTTGCAGTGTGTGGGCAAAAACTTACTTATCCACTGCAAGTCAGCTTCTTAGTTCACATTATTACACACAGCTATTTTGTTTGTACAGATTGTGAGTCTACTCTCAAATTGTGTACATACACAATTTGTGTGGCCAACTCTAGTCCTTTATTAGGGTCGATTTTTGACCGAATAACAGGCCACTGTTGATATGATATAGACTTGGTCTATCTGAACTTGGTAATTGCATCACTGGACAGGGCCAGTTTAGTGTATTATATAAAACTGTAGTAATACTGTTGCACCCATACCAATACAACTAAGTCACTGCTGTAATTAGAATGGGCCACCATTCGGTTAACATCTGATTTAGTTTAGTCTAAGATGGGACACAGTCATTTTATCTAATCTGTGAACTTAAATAAATTACATATTTACCATGAGTATAAGAAACAGCTATCTGTCTGTCTGTCTCGCTCTCCCTAAATAAACAAATGAAACCTGTCCAAGAATAAAGGTAGAACTGTTGTTTCAAATGGCCTCAAGGAATTAGTATGAAATTGATTGAAACCTGTGCAACCTATATTACCCAAATGTCACCCTCTGACAAATGTTTTTATCAGACCAAGTCTCAGGTGACTACATTGTTCTATTGCCTGCTGCCCTGCTTCTGTTCCATGCCATTATTCACAATTTATCCAGAAGCAGGTGCAGTGGTAGCTCAGTGGCAAAGGTTGTGAATTCAAATCCCCAAACTGCCAAGAGAGCAATAGCCTTAACTAGCACTTAGGCTTGCCATTGCAGTATATGGGTGAACGCCATATAAAGCAGATATGGCCAAGATTAACTACATTTATAAAATTGTATTTGTTAACAGTCTAATAGAACTGTGAAAATGCATTAAGTACTGATGATACCAATATTACAGGGAAGAACAATGTATAGGTATTTTTTCATCACATTTAAATTGACCTGAATAATTACAAACATACTATAACTTGCAAAAAATATGGAATATGTTCACTCAGCTTTTCTAATTCATAATAAATTGAGAAACCACATTTTATGTTTAAAAGATGAATATTCTGGCTGCATGAAGTATACCTCTATCAATTGTAATGCAATTATTTTAATGAATGCATCTAAGAAAACATGATGGAATCACCTTGTAATATGCATTTCTAAAAGAAATACCAGCATGCATCTTACTCTGCAATTTAGTCTGTATGTAAAGGAAGTGCTTACAGATGAGCCATTGTACCTGTCTGAATTCTAACAAGAGAGTTGTCAGTTGATACAATGAAATGGAATGGAATGGAAATGTAATATTCTTTCAAGAAGGAAATCCAACACGGTGTGTGGCAAAATATTTGTTAGTTAGTCAGCTGTGTCTAAGTATAAACAAATGAGGAGGGTTATACAGATAAAATAAAAAAGATTGATAGACATTAGGGTGGAATATTCATTAAATGCCTTGAAAATAGTAAATACACATCAAAATAACAGTAAAATGGAAAACAGGAGTCAATATTTGTAACAGAACAAACAAACAGCAAACAAAAGTCAGTTAAGAACACTTAACAGTAGAAAGGTTAAAGTGGGCTAAAGATAAGCAGGCATTTGTGGATGAATAGATTGATAATTGAGTAGAGTTATTCATTGATATATGCATCATCTATATTGATCACAGAAATTATGCAGAAACATTTTTCTAATTTACCATAAAACTTACCATATCTTAAATATCTTTTCTTTAGGACTGGCATATAGACTGTGACATGGCCAGCAAATATTTTGAATCTCAATCTGAAATATTTATTTGGTGTTATTTGTATCATTTGGTACAAAGTGAAAAGCTGATTGAACATCCTCTAACTGTGGTGATTCCATAAGTTTTCCTGCCAGTACTTACCCATCTGATCATTAATTTAAGAAAATACCTGCTTTGTATTACATTTTGCATACAGAATTCCAATATAAAATAGTCTTTTAATAATTTTACATGTTAAATTGTCTCAATTGTCAAGAAAACTCTAATGGAGAGATAAACTTGCTCTGGCACAGAGGATCATTTGGAATTGTTTGGATATGTACTGTTTTTTTCCATAATTATGGTTGTTATTACTTTTTTGAGTGAACTAAAACAAGATTAAACACAGGTAAACGTTTTATATCTAAAAAGTTTACAATTTGTTTCCTGTTGAAATAATAATCCTGTTGAATAGTTCAGCTGATTAGTGTGTCCCAGGTGCTCTCAATCTTTAGAAAGTTTGCAGTTCCTTTATAAACTATAAAATAACACTATTAAAATAGTGGTGTCAGCTGTAACTGTTATTACATTTATGACCAACCATGAACCTATAAGACTCATATGTGTGTGTAAAGTTAACTTTCAGCTGGGTTATAGGTTTGTGGTACCTACTGTAGTTGTACTTTTATAATATCTTCTTATCAGTTTTGCCCTGCCTATGGACCGTCTCACTTGTCACTTTGATGAATGGTTCTACCGAATAAACAAATGAAATATCCAGTAGCGATACTTATATAAAATAATAATGTATATTCTTTGTGGGTTATGCCCTATTAAAACAATGTAGTAAATACAGGCACATATATATATATATATATATATATATATATATATTTTTTTTTTTTAATGGTTTTTATTTTATTTTTTTTTTCCTGATTTACCTTCATAAATCATTGATTGTTTGGATAAAAAAGTCAGTTAAATATATCATATAGGGGACGAACACAGTGATATTTGAGAAGTGAAATGAAGTTTATATGATTTACAGAACGTGTGCAATAACTGTCTAAACACAATTAGTCAGATGCATAAATTTGGGCACCAGATTTGGATTGTGGCTAAAGGTATTTTAGACCATTCTTCTTTACAAAATATCTCTAGTTCATTCAGGTTTGATGGTTTCCGAGCATGGACAGCTCTCTCTCAGCTCTCTAAGTGACACCACAGATTTTCAATACTATTCAGGTCTGGGGACTGAGATAGCCATTACTGAACGTTGTAATTGTTTCTCTGCACGAATGCCTTTTTGCGATTTTGATTTTGAATGTGATATTAAGCAGTGTTTAGGGTCATTGTCTTGTTAGAAGATCCAGCCCCGGCGCAGCTTCAGCTTTGTCACTGATTTTTAGACATTGGTCTCCAGAATCTGCTGATATTGATTGGAATCAAGCGGCTCTGTTTGTGATGTGGGCGGAGAAAAGGCTTCCTTTGCATCACTCCCATAGAGCATCTGCTTGTGTAAAGTGCGCCGAATCGTTGCACAGTGACTCCATCAGCAGCAAGACGATGTTGTAGGTCTTTGGTGCTGGACTGTGGGTTTGACTCTGACTGTTCTTGACATCCTTTGCTTCTGTTTATTCGAGATTTTTCTTGGTCTGCCACTTCGAGCCTTGACTTGAACTGTGCCTGTGGTCTTCCATTTTCTCACAATGTTTCTCACAGTGGAGACTGAAAGCTGAAATCTCTAAGATAGCTTTCTGTATCCTTCCCCTAATTCATGATGGTGAACAATCTTTGTTTTCAGGTCATTTGTTTTGAGACTCCCATGCTGCGACTTTTCAGAGAAGATGCAAAGAGGAGAAAAATGTACAATTTCCCCCCTTAAATACACTTTCTCTCAATTGAAGTCACCTGTGTATGAAGGTCAAGGGTCACTGAACTAACCAAACCAAATTTGAGTTCCAATAATTAGTTCTAAAGGTTTTTAAATCAATTAAATGACAACATTGCCCAAATTTATGCACCTACCTAATTTTGTTTAACCAGTTATTGCACACTTTCTGTAAATCATATAAACTTCATTTTACTTCTCATATATCACTGTGTTTGTCACCTATATGATGTATTTAACTGATGTTTTAAATCCAAACAATCTATGATTTATAATGGTAAATCAGGAAAATTAACAAGGCTGCCCAAACTTTTGCACCCCACTGTATCTGGGTGCCTGAGTACTGTACGATGTACACCCTTACATACACCTTGTCACCATGTCATGCACTGTGTTGCTGCACTGCTGGGACCAAGTCCATTGATAAGAAATTGAACAGCAGGCTCCATCACAAATTGTGTGTTGGAGGAGCCAGTAACAAGACAGAAATCACAGAATTGCTCTACCAGCTCTACCAAGTTTGTAGTTAGGCATATCAGACAGTAACTTGGACTAGTGACTAAAATGGGACCTTTGGGGTTGGAGAAGCAATGAGTTGAACACAGCAGCCTCATAAAGTTTTAAAACTTTCTGGACCATTTATGGACATTTTAATCTGTAAATAAAGACTCTTACAAAGGACCCCAAGGTAACTTATAAGCAACTGAAGGCCTCTTTCACATAATGTTAATGTTTATGAGTCCACCATCAAGAAAACACTGAACAACAATGGTGTGCTTGCCAAGGCTGCAAGGAGAAAGCCACTGTTCTCCAAAAAATATTGCTTCTCATCTGCAGCTTGGTAAAGATCACATGGACAAGCCAGAAGGCTATTGAAATATTGTTTAGTGGACAGATGAGTACAAAATAGCACGTATTGGTGTATTGGTTTAAACAAAAAGTGTCATGTTTGGAGATAGGAAAAAAATTGCATTCCTGCATAAGAACCTTTTCACATCTGAGAAACATGTTGGTGGTGGTATCATGTTTTGCTGCATCTGGGCTCCATCATTGATCAAGCAATGAATTCTGAATTATACAGAGAATTCTAAAGGAACAAGTCAGGGCATCTGCCCATTAACTGAATCTCAAGAGAAGGTGGAGCATGCAGCCACATAGTGACCCTAAGCACACAAGTTGTTCTACCAAAGAATGGTTACAGAAGAATAAAATATTGTTTTGGAATGACCAAGTCAAAGTTCTGACCTTAATCCCATTGAAATGTTGTGGAAGGGCCTGAAGTGAGCAGTTAGTGTAAGAAAACCCACCAACATCTCAGAGTTGTAGCTGTTCTGTAGTTAGGAATGGGCTAACATTACCCTAAGCCGGTGTGCAGAACTGATCAACAGTTACTGGATATATTTAGTTGCAGTTATTACTACACAGGGGGGTCACACCTGATACTGAAAGCAAAGGTTCACATACTTTTGCCACTCACAAATATGTAATATTGGATCATTTTACTCAATAAATAAATGACCAAGTATAATATTTATGTCTCATTTCTTCTCATTTCATTTCTGGGTTCTGTTTATCTACTTTTAGGACTCTTAGGACTTGTGTGAAAATCTGATAATGTTTTAGATTATATTTATGCAGAAATATAGAACATTTTAAAGACTTCACAAACTTTTGAGCACCGCTGTGTAGGGGTTACATGCTACTGCTCGGCTATAGAAACCCATGCCGTCAAGCTCCTGACGCACAGTTTTTGTGCTGATGTTAATCCCAGAAGAGGTTTGAGACTCTTTGAGCATTCACTATTCACCTCAGCACTCAGCAATCCCTGCTCTGATACTTTATATGGTCTGTGTTGCTGTGTTGAAAGTTGCTGTGTTTAAATATTGGCCTTTTTCAACAACACCACTCACAGCTGTCCATGGAACATGAAAGAGTTAACAAAGTTAAAGTATGTCACTAGAATTCAGGGAATTCCATAGAATGACCCATTCTTCCACAAATGTTTGTAAAGGTAGGCTTCATGGCCGGGTGCTTAATTTTATTGTGTGGCAATGAGACTGAATGCAAAACTGAAATTCAATGATTAAGAGTTGTGTCCCAATATTTTTATTAGGGGTTAATGTTCCAAATAGAGATGGTCCCAACTTGCTTTGATTTAGAAAAAAAAAAACAGAGGACTGCAATTATTTCCTTAGGATCCATTTTGTGGCATTCAACAAACATCTGTTTAAACACAGAAATGGTTTTAAAGCTGTTATCTACAATTAAATGGAGAACACCAAAGCAATATTCCTCTGGGAAAAACTCGCCACCTTCTCTAAGAGTCAGTCAAGTGGGCTCACTAATTGATTACACACCATAAAACTCAACTTTAGTTGTGACTAACTACTCACATAAAGACTGCAGTCAGGGTGTCAACAAAATGAAAAAAAAAAACAGTAGGCTACCAAGTTAGTTCTATTTCTGTAGTGAACATGAGCAGTCCAGGCACCTGCCAATGGAAGGACACGGTACAGCAACAAAAACAATACAAAGTTGGTATTATTATTAACATTTGAATTTTTGTGATTTTTGAATGCCAGGCAATACAATATTATTGATACCTCACATGCTCAGTAATTCTATATTGCTTTGGTAACATGACTATTGATTGTGAAACAACTCCTTACAGCCTGTATTTAAATCATTGAGCTGGCCTGTGAATAGGACAGCAAGGGCGAAAAAAGTGTCCTTAATTACTTTCTCATTTTTATTACCATTTCAAATGATTTTCAAAATGTCAGGAAAACTGTGACCTTAGTTCATGGTGTTTAAATAATATTCCTAAAGAAGAGTGCAAGGATAATCAAAATGCAGACATTACAGATTTTATTGCCAGTTTAAGGCCAGAAAATTGGCGCATCTTTAAGTCATATAAAGAATAGTTAGTTGTACAATGTTACTCACCTTCAAGAACATAAACACCTCACAATTTAAACCTGTAACTAGACCCTGAGCATAACAGTTATATCACTGTGTTAAAGTCAAATCAATGTTTCTCTATTTTAACTAAGTATCGATTTAGCATAACATAACATAAAAGGATGAATAGTCTGTAAAACAACTCATTACTTTTCAATTCTAAGATAGGGAAACTATAAAATGTTTCACTAAATATTATTCTGTAGTTAGGATCAATAACATATTTAAGTATTCATTTCTCAGTCAGTTTAAAATGTCACAATGGTATTGTATATGTTCCTATGTGTTCCGCAGCCCTGTGTTCTGTCAGTGTGATTTAATAGGGGATCTTGTGAAAGGGTTCGTAAGGTCATGGCTGCATAATATGAGTCACTAAAGGTCATATGTGGCAACATACTATATGTTTAATTGAAAAGAGACAGTAATATCTGTAATGTGAGAACTCTAAAAATATGTCCAAAGTGTGTTGATATTTTTCCAGTATATGTATTATATGTGCAAAATATGTCATATTTTAATTACACTTAATGGACAGAAGTATTGGGACACCTGCACGAGCTTTTGCCTTTGTTTACGGCAGTCAGGTTCTTCCACACCAAACATACCCAACCGTGCCTTTATGGAACCATCCTAAAACTGACCATCCTATAAAATGTCTTGTCTTGGCTTTTTGTATTAAGATTTGCCTTCCCTTGAACGAAGGGACCTAGGCCAAGTGCTGAAAACAGTCTCACAGCATTATGTCATCTTCATTAAACTTTACATTGGCACAGTGCAGTCACGCAGCTGATCATATCATTCACCAAACCCAGACTTGTCCATCAGACTGCAAAGTACAGAAGCATGATATTTCACGCCTCATACCATGTTTCCACTGCTCCAGAGTCCAGTGTTGGTGTGCTTTACATACATTTTTGATTAGCCTTGCACTCTTCTTTAGGAATATTATTTAAACACCATGAATGGGGGTCATTAGATGGAGTGTTGTAATGTACTGTTGAAACGTGTAGCGGAAAAGAGCATATGAGAGATTAGTTTAACTGTTATGGACAAAATGTACAGGGTGAGTCAAAAGAAAGAGGACACGCCACATGCTGCATTGTGGAGTTTTTGCAAAAGCTGCCAAAACCTTTGTTGGGGTTTCATCAGTAGGAGTCTTTGGACGATGACTAAGTGGCTTGTCATCCACAGTCCCGGTTTCTTGGATTTGGCTTTGAGGGATACAACAGTGCTGTGCAAAATTTGTGATCTTTCTGGGTGTCGGTTGTTGAAATCTGTGGCTGAAAACGCTTTCCTGGACATCAGAATCACCTATCTGTGAATATACCAGCAGAATAGCAGAATCAAACATGGTTGCAAGGTCTTTTTATTCGAAGAGACTTTGCTTCTGTGTTGCTGTTTGTCTTGTGGCATCTGAGAACCCTGGAACTGAATGCAGCTTTCGAATCAAACACATTAAGGAAGACTACAATGCAATATATGCTCAAGAAAATAAGGAATTTTATTATTGATTAATCAAGTTTTAAGTTTTCATTTTTCTGTGACATTATATGTTGGTTGCAATGTTGTATGCGAAATGGAATTACTTCCTTTGTCTTGAGGGTTTGTTAGATTGTTCACCTGGCACTTCATCACCACTTGCCACCAGTAATCAGTTGTAAAACGTTGTATGATCATTAAATTCTGATTGCTGTTATTGTGCGAGGCAAAACAGTCACCTGTGAATAGGGTAAACAGTAAATGACTCAGAACGTAAACCTGTGTGATAGCTTTGAAATTCCTAATCCTGACAAACTGTGATCTGCAAGTTAGGAAATCTAGCACCCAGCGATTCAAGGTGGGCAGTTATTTTGGATGTAATGATTGTGTTGAATGCAAAGCTATAATCAACAGCATCCTACCAAGTCTACATTGCTATCTGGAAGGTATATGTGTATGTCTGTGCATATGTCTACATCATCTGTGCACCTGCTTTGTTTGAAAGCAGATTGTATTGGATTGAGTGTGTCAATGTACTGTTGTATGCTGTACGTGAACTGTGTGTGTGCCCTACGATGGCACCCTATCTAGGGTTGTTCCAACCCTTGCGCCCAGTGGAGGGCACTGGCTGACCCGCAAACCCGTGTGGATTAAGTAGATCAGATTAAAATAATGGATGGATAGATGGATGTTAATTATTAACAAAACAGTGGTTGGCAGATTTGCGTATTGTTACATATATCTCTGTAAATTAAGATCCATAACATCGCCAAATTGGACTATGTGCTCTTGTTTAGTACACTATCTAATGATATATCATTTTTAAAGATTATTTTGTTTAAATTTTCATGCATGTAAAGTGCACAATGTTTTGCATTGTTATTTGTAATTTTCTTTAATTGCACTGTACTGAGGTTTTTGTGTAAATAAAACATATACAACAAACTGCAGTGTTTTGCATCACTTGCAAATCAGAAATGTATTTTATCAAAAGGAATGTTTTTTTATCAAATGTAAAATTAATAATGGGAAGTAAAATCAAATCGTGACCTTATCATTGTGAATCGAATCATGAGTGTACTGCTCCACCCCAATTATCTACTATTACCAATATAATATATTTATACATTAAGAGTGAACACTGAAACAGTGAATCAAATGTCTACATTCATTCAAATGTCACATTCACTGTTTTATTTATTATGCACTTTTATGTACTGCAGTTTTGGCTGGTTCATATTGAATTTTATGTGCATGTGACTGAACTGATGTAGTGCATTCGCTTACACTCCCTCTGGGTCCTTAAAAAACATTACAGGGCATACATATTTCTGTACAGTGTAGTTTAGTCTCTCCCTACATATGTTACATAACTCCTTACTTTTCCAATCCCTATAATCTTCTGTTCTCTCAGCTCTCCGTCTTATAGTGTTCTGCCTCTGCTTCCTGATTATCATGGGCATTGGTACAGAAGTAGAATGTGGGAGGACTTGAGGCTGCCCGTGTCCTTCTAGAAAAGCTGCAGGAAGTGAGTGTGGGAGTAAAACATCTCTATCGCAGAGACGCCTATAGCAGACAAATAAATTGTCAAACATTAGGATGCATCCATGTTTTTGATGGCATCCTATGATATATGAATTTAAATGAGAGAAATATGTAGTTGCTATACATTTGTTCTCTTCACATCCATGTAAAGCCATCAGAAGATATGTATACTGTGTCATAAAGGGGTGGTGTTAAGGGTTTAAACAATGCTCAGGTGGTATTAAGGGGCCAAAAGCGGTCCAGAAAATCATTACACGTCTATCATCAGCATGAAACATTGATACAAGGCAGCATGGCTCCATGCTTTCATGTTGTTTATGCTTCTTTTTTGATCTTGTCATGCTAATAGCGCCTTAGGGCAAAAAATAACACAGTAGCGTTCCTTTTGTTTTGTTATCACTAAGTGTTTGAAGAATTCTGTATTGTAAAGAACAACACTATATTGAATGCAGTGAGTGTAATTGAATGTAAAATAAGTATTATTATTAATTTTTGGAATAAAACACTGTGCAGTGTCTAAATTACTGTGGTCACGTCTGGTAAATGTGAATGACAAGAAATATTCACTGTGAAACAATTTTATATAAAAAATGTTTGTTTTGTATTATTTAAATAAGTAAATGGCCACAACTTATATCACAACCAAATCCCCTTCTTTTGGCTTATCCAATTGACTTGATTGCCAATCATCTTGTGTGCTCAAATTATTTGTTCTGTAGGGGTTGTATTAAAAATGCTATTCAACTGTTATAGTTCCACAATCACTGGCTTAACTACATGATAAACGCTGAGCCTGTTTTAAATAATTGGAAATTTTATTGAAGGAAAAAAAAAACAATTCAGTTATATTCTTACTGATATGTTTATAAAAACCAGCTTTCTCATTGATAACAAAACCCTTGCAACTATGGGACAGTAAAGTTACATGGGGTGAGTAAGTTTCTAACAACTAATGTTTGTCTGCTCCATTAGTTTTCTCTGGTGGCATTTTCATACTGTAACCTGCAGAAGGGAGCATATAGATGAAAACAGTGACATATAATGCCTGAATATATTTGCTCTCCGTAACTTGCGTGCCTGCTATTGCATTAGCACACGATACAGAAATCATGAACGTGATAGTTTTTGTTTAGGGAAATGCTAAAGAAAATATGTTGCAGTGATTTTGAGATGGCCTTACATAATAAACAAAACATAAACATGATCATAATCATAATCATAATGGTAGATTATTAGTGCCAACTGTACTCAGGAGTAATTCCAACTTTCATTTGCCTCTTGTCATGTCGCAAGAGTAATGTGCACTGGGAGGTGTAGTGAAAAAAGGCAGCGGTCACCGAAATAATCTCTACTGTTTTTTACCTTCAATACATTATTTAATAAATGACTTAAGATATTCCACAATTTATTACAAAACAATCTTTTGTTGATGATTTTTCCCAACTGTAGGATAGTTTTAAACATGTTTAAGGTAGGCTATCATATATTAAACTCCATAGTTTACGTTTTACTTGTGATAAATTTGTCAGAATGTCAGAAATTGGGGACTACTTGTAGTCTGTTCAAATAAAGTAGATTTGGACATTTCTAACATGATGCAAGTACTTTTAACCAAAACTGTTCACTATTAATACAATCTGGTGGAATCTGCTGATAATACTTAAAGCATTAAAAAGCTTATGTGTAAAGTAGTTTGGAAATACAGACAAAATACTATTTTATTATAATAGAGAAAATATCTTTATTGCCATTGTACAAGTACAACGAGATGTCATTTGCAGAAAGCTTAATTGAAGAAAATCTCCTGTCTGAAATGAATAAGAGCTCTAAAACTTCCAGGCAATGAATGAATATCTCAGATGGCTGTGTGGCTATTAACTGATGCTATAGCCAGTTAGCATTGTGTCCACTCTAAATCAGCAGGTGTAAAGTCGATTAGCAATAACTATTAATTGATAGCAATAACTATTATTGTTATAAGTGAACAGGGTCTAGTTTTTTTGCATAATGAGAAATCCGCAGAATAGTTTCTTTGAGCTGCTAACATTTATGGAGTGAAATGGAAAGCTTCGGGAAACAGATAGCTTGACTCTAATCTGCCCTTTAATAAGTACCAGGTTTAATACAGCAGGCTTAATAATGGTGTGCAAATAAACAATGCTGTTTGTATACCAGGCTTGCTGCCTTAAGGCCTGTACATTAATAATGAGGAAATTAAAATTAATTACATTTATTTATTTAAAACAAATAATTACAGACAGTATAAAACCAGAGTATTGTCTGGTCAACATTATCTCATTTGTTAGTATACATCTATTCCTGCATTTTAGGTTTGCATCTCATTTCAAAACAGTTGGGATGGTAAAGCCTTTACTACTTTATAATGTTAGAATTAATAAATTACACACTTAAAAGGTGTTTGGGCACCAATGATACCAAGCAATTGAGAGTTTCTTTTGTTGTGTCCCAATTTCCAATGAACACATCACAACTATGCATTTTAGTATTGTTGTTCTTTCTATTTGCTACTAAAATTTAAATATTTTCGCTGTTATTGTTTAATTTCTCGCAAAAACCCACCTGGACATAAAGCATATTTATATTGGTAAAGTATATTTTGGTGAATTAGTACTGCACACTTCATTTTATCAATAAATAAACCATTATTAAGGCTTAAATGGTTAAATGCTGTATATCTGGTATTTTATAGCTCATTTTAACATGTTTTAACATGATTTAAAAATGTTATAGCATAAATAAACATTCAGATTTCAAATGGCCATTTTAATAACAGTTATGGAATCCTAAGCTTTCTAGTGTTAATGTACATAACATTGAAATACAGAGTTTTTGCACTGAGTGAACACAGATTCTTACCAACACCCACTGTTGAGTCAGTTAAAAACAGCACTTGATCACAGGACAGGACAGAATGTGTCAAATGTAGAAAATAAGGCCAGATAATGAGGACAGCTAAATATACCTCTTCAGGAATCCTCGGTTTTACTCTCTAGCTCTCAGAATCTCTCTCATATCTGTATCCATCTTATTCATACTTCATTCTCTCTCACTCAAGGTTATCAAGCTCTCATGCCCCAAAGGACAAATTTTATGGGTTCTTCCTAACTCTGTGTCCTATTTGTTACATTTGTAAGCTGACTCGCATTTCTCAGTGTTTACACACAGTGCATTATAGGTAACAAAATTAATCATACAGTCACGCAATAAAAGCACTACATTACCATATAAAACATGAAGTCCTCTTAGGTGTTATTGTACTCCTGTTTTGTAAACTGAACCTTAAAATGGTTCACCTAGTAAAATCAAGGCTTGGTAGTCTAACCACTGTTACATATAGGAGTATATGAGTAATAAAGTAATCAGTATTCCCATTAAAACTGCATCCATACATTGACATTAAATGCTATCAGTAACCTTGCTAATTTAATGAGATAATGTAACCAAGCTAGCTAACATCTGACCAGTACATGTGTATGCTTAACCTGTTGTTGTTGGTGTTTGTGGTTTGGTAAATTGGCTTTGTTTTTTTTGTTTTTATTCGAATGTTTTTTTATTTTTTAGAAATCCACTCTTTTAATAACCAAAAACAAAGATAAGAACCTGATATACTTGATGACATGCCATTTACAGTGCCAGTCAAAAGTTTGGCCAAAATTTGCATTGAATGTTTGTATTTTATTTTATTGTTTTTATTTTTTCCTACATTGTAAATTAGAATTGGAGCTATCCAAACAACGAAGTAGCACATAAGGAATCATGCAATAAACTGTGTTACACAAACCAAAATATGTTTTTGATTTTAAATTCCTCAAAGAAGACACTTTTTGCTTTGATTACAGCTTTGCACACTCACCTGAAATGGCTTTCCAGCAGTCTGGAAGGAGCTCCCAGAGGTACTGAGTACTTGCTGTTGAGCAATTGTGGCGGGTCACAATTTTTGAGACAAGAATCAGCTTTGAGGCTTGGTTTACAAATAGCGAGTGATAGCACAAACAAACTTGTCAAGAGAACTAGAGTTCTAGGGTTCAAAACTCTCTGTTATAATTGGAAGATTTGAAATTAAGCTGTGGTTGATTTGTTTGCTATAACAGTTTGATCATTAGTCAGTGAGTCTGTGATTTTCAGTGACCCCCTGAGAACCACTGTTTTGGACTGATATTGTATTGGTAACTATATATTTTTGCATACTTTGTGTTTGTTACTGGTGTTTGCGGTGTGGCAGTATTTCGAAATTGACTTTGGTTAAAATGGTATTAGGCGGCACAGTGGCTCGGAGGGTAGCAGTTACTTCACAACAGATAGGTTCAAATGTGGTTTTCCCCAAGTACTCCAAAAAAATTAGTATTAGGTATATTGGTGTCTCTAAAGTGCAGTGAGTGTGTGTGTGTGTGTACAAGTGTATGTCCGCTATGATGGATTGGTGCCCTGTCTAGGATTGTTCCTGCCTTGCCCCCTTTGGTAGACTATTCTTCTTTTCCACCTCTTTAATTTTGCTTTGGCTGTGATCTTTGCAGGACACTCACACTTGATATGAATTGGCGAATAAATATCTTTGTCAAATATTATCTTCTGAACAAGAACAGCTGACTGTAGATTTTATTAGTCCAGGAAGGAGTTTGAGGTCATACAGACATGCAGTCAAATATCAAGCTCATTTTTATTTGAAATAAAAGTATACACAAATTTATGAATGCGCACAATGTTAAATATACAATACACCCTTAAAGTCTTCAGAGCCTTCACTTTTGTCACCCTTTTTCACCTTTTAAAGCCAAAACTTTAAAAAATGTTTTTGTGCTAAAATAAAATATACTAAAAATCATATATATATATAATTATTGAATATAATATAATCATTTATTTAAAAAATTCCAGGCTTCTTGGGTTTGATGCTACAACATTTGCACACCAGGAATTAGGAATCTTTTGTTATTCTCTACTGCAGATTCTCTCAAGCTCAGCTTAAATGGGGACTGTCGGCGGACATGTCACTTTGGCGAGTGTTCTGGGTCAATTTTTCATTGAGAATATCTCTAGTTTGCTTGCATTCAGCTTTCCCTTAATCCTGATCTAGCTCCCTGTCTCAGACCCCGAAATACACCCCCACAACATGATGCTCCATGCTTCAGGGATCGTACTGGATATTGGAATTGGTATTGGAAGTCATGAGCAGCACCTGGTTTCCAGACATGATGCTTAGAATTGAGACCACGCATTTCAAACTTCTTACACTTACGAATTGCAGAGGTCATTGTGCTCTGGGGAACTTTCAGTGCAGCAGATTATTTGTAGCCTTATCTGGATTTTTGTCTCCACACAGTCATGTCTTTGAGTTCTGCAGGAAATTTTTGGTTTATGCTTGGACATGCACTGTTAACTGTGAGACCTGATATAGACAGTTGTGGATTTACCTGTGAATTTACATCATTTACCACTGGTGGACTGCAATCAAATGGTAAAAACATCTCAGAGATTATCAAGAGAATTAGGAGATCTCCAGAGCTAAATATCAAGTGTCATAGCAAAGGGTATACTGGATACTTATATCCATGTCAAATTTTAATTTGTCCTGATTTTGCATCCTTCATTTTGAAGAGCACTTATTTGTAGTTAAGAACCCCAAATGAAACTCAAAAGGACATCTCCTATCATCAACACCGAGTACTTTAACCACAGTATGCTAATGGCCCTGTGTGTGTGGAAAGCTGCCAACTGTGACCTGCTCCTTAATAGCTTCCTATGCTCTTTTTCCCGGAGAATGGAGTTTTCCCCTTTCCTTTCTTAATGAATCATTTCATCAAACCATATTTCAGCTGTTGTGCTCAAAGTTGACTCTACCAATTTATGCTTTGCTGCTAGTGGCTTGCCAGGCTGGTGCAAACAAAGAAAATATGCTGACAAATATATTTTACATGTGGCAAATGGGCAGCAAAAGCAATATCTAATCGGTAGTAGTAACTCAAAGCCAGAGTAAATAATAAATGCAACGAGAAATAACTTGAAAGCTCACGCCACACTGTAAATTTAGCTGATGTCACTAAACAGGAAAATGCTCAAGGCATGTAAAAATTGAGAGCCAGTCACACACAAATCTGACCCTAACAACCATGAATTTACCTTTTGTTCTTATGCTAGGGACCCTTAATGCCACCGCTAGGATAATTTTTCTCTAAATACGAGGATCGTTCAATAAGTAATACCCTACATTTTTGTTCTCAGATCATATTTATTTTTAAGAGCCAGAATTTAGTGACAATATAAATCAACATTTCTTGAACATGTCCTATATTTCTACATAGTCTCCATCACGTTCAATGGCCTTCCGCGAACGTTGTGTGAGAGCATGTACCAATCGCCCAAAAGTACTCCAATGAACTGCATCATTACCATACACTGCACACAAATGTTTATGGATGTTTTCCACGGTTTATTTTTCTGCAAACAAGAGTTCAATAACAGCACGCTGCTTGTAACGAGAGTCGTATGTAAACGCCATTTTGACGCTTCACTACGGCTTTGTGATCTCCTGGAATTGTTTGAAACTTTACAGGTTTGCACAAGAAACATCACATTTGAAGCTCCTAAAAGGGCGTTTGTCTATATATTAATGCTTTTTTTTTAATGTGGGACATTACTCATTGAACAACCCTCGTACCTCACACCGAAGCGCTACAAATTATCGTACCTCATGCCAAAGCAGTCCAAAATACTAGTGTAACAAGAGGGTGCGACCAGAGGCACTGCTTACAAAGGGCTTTAAATATGTGAATGAGCAGGTGCATCTCGTCAGTGGGAATGAGCGCCAATATTAAATAGCTTGGACATGCCAGGGCTTATCTTCACAATCCTGGCACGTTATGATATTATATCCTTATATAACTGTGGTGAGCTCAATTTCTGATAATAATTAGAAGGTCCACCTTGGGCAGAAACAAAGAGATTTCACAGTTTCTGGTACCTCGGTGTCCATATGATGCAATACCTGTCGTACTCCTGTCACATTAAAATTTTGGGGAAAAAGACACATCAGCATTTCTACAACATCAGATGTTTAAGGGAATTCAGCCTGCTATATGCTTTTCATCATCAGCGAGAGCATGGCAGCCTGCTATGGGATAAGAACCCTCTAAAGAGACCACTTATCTTGCATGGTGGTATCAATTGAGCACATCATCTGAACCAACCTCTTGACCAGCATTCCATCTTGAACAAACAGTTCTGTAGCAAGGCCAGGAGGATTATGAAAGAGCTGTCAACTGCACAATGGTCTCTTCTCTCTACTGCAACCCTTTGAAAGACTCCCGTTCCCTGAGGACCAATGCAGAGAAATGAGTTTCCTTTCTCTAGGCCAATCCGTCTTTTACTCATATATCTAATTTCATTTACACAGACATACAGTGTATCACAAAAGTGAGTACACCCCTCACATTTCTGCAGATATTTAAGTATACCTTTTCATAAGACAACACAGACAAAATGTTCCTTTGACACAATGACAAGTAGTCTGTCTGCAGCTTATATAACAGTGTATTTTTTTCCCTCAATATACAGCCATTAATGTCTAATGTTTTAAACATTAATGTTTTAAAAGAGCAGGGTCCACTCAGAACAGACCTCGCATTGTTCGTCCTAAGAAGCTGAGTGCACGTGCTCAGTGTCACATCCAAACACACTACATCAAATTGGTCTGCATGGCTGTCACCCGAGAAGGAAGCCTCTTCCTAAGTCTGTAAACAAGAAAGCCCACAAACAGTTTGCTGAAGACATGTCAACAAAGGACATGAATTACTGGAACCATGTCCTGTGGTCTAATGAGACCAGATTAATTTGTTTGGTTCAGATGGTCCCAAGCATACGTGGTGGCAATTAGGTGAGGAGTACAAAGATAAGTGTGGCATGCCTACAGTCAAGCATGGTGGTGGGAATGCAATGGTTTGGGGTTTGGGAGTTACATTTCACATGAGGAACACATGAACTCCAACATGTACTGTAAAATACTGAAGCAGAGCATGATCCCCTCCCTCTGGAAACTGGGTCACAGGGCAGAATTTCAGCATGATAATGACCCCAAACACACCTCCAAGACGACCACTGCTTTATTGAAGAGGCTGAGGGTAAAAGTGATGGACTGGCCAAACATATCTCCAGACCTAAACCCAATAGAACATCTTTGATGCAAGCGGAAGGTGGAAAAACATTCCAGTGGCAACCTGTGAAGCTCTGTTAAACTCCATACCCAGGGGAGTTAAGGCAGTTTTGTAAGAAATGTTGGCCCCCTTCACTAAGTGGTACTAAGTACTCACTTTTGTTGCCGGTGGTTTAGACATTAATGGCTGTATATTGGGCTATTTTGAGGGAAGAATAAATTTACACTGTTATACAAGCTGCACATAGACTACTTTTCATTGTGTCAAAGTGTGATTTTGTCAGTGTTCTCCTATGAAAATATATAATTAAATATCTGCAGAAATGTGAGGGGCGTACTCAGATTTGTGATAAACTGTATAGCATAAAATCTAGATATCAACAGATTTACAAATATGTATGGTTTAGAAATCTGTTAGTTTTTTATCAGTATTATTCATAATTTTTGACTGTCTGTTAGCAAATTTGTTTAGAATTTCCAGGTGCACTGCACATATTTGTTACGCATTCCAGTAACCTTTAATTTACATTAAATGACCTATCTATGTTTAATAAGGTCTATTAACACATTATAATAGTAAATAAAAACATGTCTTTTAACTGTGGACATCGCAGCAGCAAAGATCTGGACACCTTAACAGCCAATGAATGCTGCAGAAAAATGAGCAGGATCTGGAGTTCGAAAAGCAGCAGAATTTTTTTTTTGTGTGTGTCGTCACATGTATGTGCTTGTGCGTGTATAAGTAAATAAGTAAGCAAAGCTCGTCTTTCGGTCATGGGCTTATGCTCAGTAGTTCACATTTGGTCTAGAAACTGTTCTTACTTGGCTCATATATTTAAATATTTAAAATAAAAAATATTATGAAATATTTACATGTTAAAGATTTATTTTTTATCCTGGTTATTTTGTTCGTGTGTATGATATTTTTCGCACACAAAGAAAAAAAGACGCTTGTCAAGTTAAAAAAAGCACACACGTGTATTAATATCATCCTATATCCAACAAGTGTGATCGTGTAAACCTCATAGTGACTGTGTCTAATCATTTTCTTGTTTTTCTACATGCATTCTAGGCTGTTAATGCCACAAAAAACACAACTATAGCTTCCTGTATTAATCTTTACTAGTGTCTCCATCACACATTAAGAAAAGTAGAATTATACAAGTTAAAAGAGTACTGGGAGTGTACTCTTCAGAGTGTTTAGACAAAAACAGGGTGCTTAGTTTAAAGGTCCACCTATGTTACCAAATTGCATCCATTATTTTGTTGTGAATAGGCCTCAATACTGTCTATGGATGCATGTTTAATTTCCATCAAACACAAGTATCCGGATCATCATACTATCCTTGTTACAGCTTTTCCATAGAGAGGGACATAACCAAACATTACTGTACTTTTTATTATTGTGAATTTATGTAAATTAGAATTTAATGGCAATAGGGATGCTTTGTACGTGGCAGTGTTCCACTTTTGTTGTGGTAATTGTACATATCATTTGCCAACAGATTTCTTGTGAAAATGCCATTTATATTTTTTATGACAGTATCTTAACAAGACTATATGACTATTCTATTCTCCAATTAATATTCATTTTAGTCAGTATCCATTTTGGTCAATGTTCTGTTTCACAGAACATAATTCAGTAGTGATGTGTATCTCTAAGTTTTGTTTCTGCTATTCACAATTCCCCACTCCCCTTCTTTACCTTCCATATATTCACTTTCTATGCTTATCATAATGTGCATGGTTGTGTATATGACCACTAAAATGGATCTGATTTGTTTTTGAGGAGCATACATACATATTTAAATCTTTTTTTCTTGATTCTGATCACTTCTATTTCTCCAGTCTGTTCACAGTTCTCACGAGGAGTTTATGCCATTTTTGGATTCTACGATAAGAAGTCAGTGAACACAATAACGTCATTTTGTGGGACGCTTCACGTCTCGTTCATCACTCCCAGCTTTCCTCTGGACAGCATGCAGCAATTCATCCTACAGATGAGGCCCGATATTAAAGGACCCTTATTGAGCCTCATCGAGTACTACAAGTGGGACAAATTTGCGTATCTGTATGACAGTGACCGAGGTAAGGTAATATTTAATATGCAGTATATACTATATTATACTGGTTATTCATTCATGACTTATCAAAACATTAATGTACTTCTTAATCAAAATTCCATAATCCTTTACTGACATTCAATAGTGCCCAGTTTATTGGGAACATAGAGAGAGTTAATCAGGTTTAGCCAATGACAATTATGTTAATTTCTTTATTTGTAAAATACCATGATGAAAAAAAATAAGACATGCTATTACGGTTTGCATTGGCTACTGGGAATTATTTTGTAGAATCCTCTATCCACACAGTACAGGCCCTCCCCAGATAAATTCCACAAATTGTAAAAGCTGAATGTGTCGTAAACCAATGAGTTGAATA
>JAUZST010025485.1:0-30849 GCA_034779995.1 Parotocinclus haroldoi | reverse complement strand
ACACATATACATTTACATATTCATCTGCATACACACAGATGAGCAGGATCAGGTGGAGTTTATTATTATGCTTAAAACAAATGCTCTTGTTTATTTGTTCTTCCTCTACTGTGCATATATGTCTATTTATATGTCTACTTAAATACCCATAAAAACAGTTTGTTTGTATTAATTCATCTTAATTGTTTTTGTTGCTTTTTCTATGGATATAGACAATATTACATTTTTCTTTTGACTTATTTTATGCTAAAATTTCAGGGGACCCTTATGTGAAACTTTAAAAAAATTAAACTTTTCCTTTAACCAAGAGCATTGTATGTCTTGTTTCATTTGCTATGAGCAGTTTTAAAACACTCTTTGAGTTGCACGATGATCACTGAAGACTGATATTAGAAATTAGTTATTTCAGTTATTAGAATTCAGTTATTTGTTTATTTACTACTGCTGCCATGTGCCCCTTCAACGTGATGTAGTTTTTTTTGTTAAAGACACTCAGTGGGGCTAAGCTTGCCTTGATTAATAATTATGTAACACAATAGTTCTTAATTCTTACAATGCATGTGATGCATATAACAATGGATACAGGGTAATAACAACTAACGATTAATGGCAGGCTCTGCGTAGCCATTTAGCACTTTAGTCTTTAACCAAATTTAAGACAGAGACAATAACAGTCCTCCAGTGTTTTTCATTATTGGTTGTTTTGACAGAAAAAGTGTTTTGACCTATGAAATTCAATTAGGTAGACATCCAGGTTTTGACATCCTGATATGCTCGATGCACTCACTGAAATACACCATTGCATCTTTAATTTCATTGTAATTTAAAATCCAATTACCTAAATGAGATCTATGACCATGCTCATAAGTAGGTACATTAATGGACTGTACAAGATTAAACAAGTCAAGAAGATGAATGAAATCACAGAGCCAACCATAGATTTAGTGGGAACACAAACAGGGATGTTAAACTTCCCTATAGTTAATAGTTTATCATTTCTAGAAAGCACAACAATAGAGACAAGAGAACAGAAGAGAGACTATATATTTATGGACTAATTGAGATTCATCCCATTTCACTCCTAAAAATGTTTCCTTGTTTTTTTTCTCTTATAAATATGCCTTACTGCATTGCTTGTTTCTCATGGTGTCAAAAATGTGTAAATGATAAAAATCTGTGATAAGCATATTTCAGTTTCATAAACAAAATGGTTATATTATAAAGTTTATTCACATCCTATCCCCGGCTGCCAGATTTCAAATCTGAATAAAACATAACAAAGCAATATCAAGACAGTGTATTCCCATATCATTCTTGGTCTAACTTATTTAAAAATATGTAAATAATAACAGATACATCATATATTGAGTAGAAAAGCAAAAAATATAAATATATATATATATATATATATATAGGATCTTAAGTCCTCGGTGGGAAAGATCTTAGAGGCATATCGTCCCCTGACAACTGCAGGATGGAGAGAGATACCGCCCTCTGGTGTGGCCTGGGCATGGGGGGACTAAGGTAACAAAGATAGATATTATAAAATATCTAATATAGACAAAAAAGGAATTATTACGTGGACACTGCTCATTTTGCTCAAGGTCAATGATGAAGTCATCTAAAATGAAAGCCTTATCTGTTGAAAGTAATGAGCCATTGCTTTGTTTTCTGTGCGCCTTAATGGGTCTTCCGGAAAACATCCGTTGTGTTGTGACTTGATTTGCAGAGTTTCTAAACTTTTTGTTTTGTGAACTTTATTACTTTACTTTATCTGTATTATGAACTTGCATAAACTTTCTTAGATAAAGCGCATGTGTTTTTATTTTAATGGACATGGTTTACAGTATGTTTCTACGTGTTTACTTGTTTTGCAGTACTTTGGGCTTTCCTGCCCACCGTAAGTAGGTCCTCGTACACTGCAGCCAGTGAACCAATAAAGTGCTTTCCAGCGCAAATGGAAAATCAGTAGAAAAGTCACAGTGAAAAGTCAAAGCAAAAAGAAAGTGGGAAACAGCTGTAAAAAGTTCAAGGATTAAACTATAGTAAAGCTGAAATGAAGGGAATTTGGTGAACCGCTAACAGCAACTTGACAAACTCGCTATGCCGGTAAGAACATAAAGTTTCTAAATAGCAGAAAGAAAATTGCAGAAAATATAGAATGGCAGAAAATAGAATCCACATGTAAGAAGAAGGAAACAATTAAGATATGAAAATACTGCACAATAAAAATAGATCTGAAATAATAAAAAATAGCTAAGAAATCTGGGAAACTACTCACTGGAACAAAAGCGCCTCCTGTAGATATTGTTTATGTTGTCTTCTGCCAGAGCAAGGGGAAGTGTTTGGTACTTAAGTATTGATTTAATGCCTTTTGTTATAAACATTACCTGTCACATCCTGAAAGGTACCATGGGAGCTGATAGTTTTCAAATATTTTAAAGTATTATAGATATAAAGTAATAAATATTCTAAATATAAAGTAAAGTGTGTTTCAAACTTAGAAAACTTTGAGTTCATTCACCTTAGGTTGCCTTTTAACTGGTGTTCAAGTACATGGCCTCACCTTCCTAATTGAATCTTGTGTAGCTAGTCTGCAGTTCACACAGTTTGCTTAATGACTTCTGCTGGTTAGTAGGCAGAATTTCCTTACTTCTGGAAATTATTTTGCTGTGGGCTGAGTAATCATGTAGTAAGCCTTCTGAAAAAGTAAGAATCATCTTCTGAGAATTTTGCTAATTAATTTACTGTCATATTTTAACTCATACCTGTGGTACATTTAAACTATTTAGCAGATATTCATTGCAATTTAAAACTGATGAAACCTTACACTGTACCACCCAAAAGACTGAGAGTTAACAACCTTGTTTAGGAACACAACAGTAGTAGCATGCAATATCCACTCATTTAGTCAATAGTCCTTTCAAAATAACACAATAAATTAGTTTGTGTTATGCTATCTGAAAATAATAAATAAATAAATAAAGCTTAAATATCTACAAACTATGTTATTTCTCACTAGTATTAAAAGAATGAACCAATCCTAGACAGGGTACGGGCACCTGTGCTCATTCACAAGCCACTTAGTAATTAGACCATAAACCGGGGGTCTCTGGTGATGTGAGATGCTCTATTCAATAGTGAATCAATTTGTAATCACTCCATTGATTATGGCTTTCACCATTCAGTATTTAGAATTGATCTACTTTTCAATTTATTTGTTTGTTTTTGTCATTGGAACCAGCAGTTCAGGGTGTCAAACCGAATTTCCTGAAGTATAAAATGAACACCCCCATCCCTGCAGTACATGCTGTATCCTATCTTCACTCTTTCCGCATTTTATATGCAATGTTTCTGAGAGACTTTACTCTTGAAACCAAATGTAAAAAGACTGAAAAGGATCCAGAAATATAAACAGCATATGTACCAATTACGTTCTTATAGATTAATGCTCATGTCTAACAGATTTTGTTTAGATTCAAGTCCCTAGCCAAGCATCTCATTTTACATGCAAATCCACAGCAGTACTCCTCAGCACCTGTTCTTTCTCTCCATGCTTGCTGAGCTTGCTTAGTGCACCAATCTCACAAATCAAACTGGCTAAAAAAAATGAACTAAACTATAGGCTGGCCCTAAGTGACCGCTCTTTTTTTTATCATCAATGGTCCATTTATATGTCCATCAGTCATTCTTTCAGCTCATGCACATGCTTCTCCCCTCTGTCGGAAAAGGTGGTGAGTCACGCTCTATATGTTTGTCCTAGACTGTGATGGATTAGATAATGGTTTATCATGAAGTGGGTCAAATGCTTTTAAGCTAGTTCCAGGCCCAACAGTAGTTTTACTTTCTTCTGGAATAGAGACAAAAGGCAAGCAAGGTCCCTTGGTCCTATTGGTGTTGTTCCGCATGTTCTGTTCTGCTAACCTACTTGTGAGCAAGAGTAATGGTATTTCTTTTACATTTGTGAACAAAATACAATCCAAAGGATGTCAAAGGACACAAGCACTAGTATTTGTCCTGAGTACAGAAGAATGGAAGAAAGCAGAATGTCAGTAAATAAAATGCAAAGTACAGGTCAGTAGATCAATTGGAAAAGTAGTTTGTAGTGATACTTGTGTAACTTATTAGGGTCTATTCTGAGTAGTACATTAAGATTAAGGGAATTGCCTGTGTGCAGTCCACATGCACAACATTTGCTAGGTTCCACTGAGTAAAGCTCTCTCTCTCTCTATTTAGACATTCTTGGGTTTTTTCCCCTCAATAACTATAGCTATGCACTTATATTAATAGATTTGCATTCAAATGACAAAAAAACACGGTAATAAAATGTATAATGATTTTTATTAAGCACCAGTTATATTACGGCACGAACAGTGTGAAAGATTTATTTCAATAGTTTCAAAATGCCACAGTCGCACTTGTGGTTTCTTTCTTAGGGACTGAATGCTTGTCATGACATAAGTCTAATATATCAGTGTAAAAGGGCATCTTTTAAAATAATCTAACAAATATGCTTAGCAGGTGTCATCCGGTATTAAAAACTTTCACCAGTATAACACGTGGATGCTATGATGAGGCAAGAAGTAACAGAAAGAAGAATAAGTAGGTAAATCTGGCAAATTTCTCCAAGAAATTTGTAAAATTGGGTACCAAAGACAACTGACAGTCTGTCACCACCTTTCAACTTGTAATTTCAATAACATTAAAGCAGACACTGTAAATCTGGTAAATATTAATTTATGTGAAAAACAATCAGCCATTCATTGACAAGTATGTACATTGAGAATATAGGTTTGACTGGATGCTGGTTGCTATGCTGAATTCTGGGAAACATGGGTCTTATTGTTCACAGAAATGTATTTTCTAAATTAAACAATTGGAGGGTTATGTTTTGGCCAAAGTGCCTTAATTGTAGGTTAGAATGACATAACTGAACAGCCTGTCTGATCCAAATATTTTAGCATATGGTGTTAAAGGTCAAGGAAAGCAAATTGGAGAGCATTATCTAGAAACATAGCAAACACATTTAGTAATATTTTATTTCTCATATAAACGCTATAGCCAAACATTTATGGATACCCAACAAATTACATGCTGTGCAAGGTAGGAACCAACCTTAGACAGGGTTCCAATCCACTGTAGGGCACACACACACACACACACCAGCCAAGTTCTCTAGCAAACTTGGCAAGACATTTCATTATGAACTAAGCTTTAGATGCACAGGATAGAAAGAAGATGGACTGAATTGTTCAGGTAAATATGACTTCTCGTTTTGTTCTTTCGCCTTCTCACTGTGGAGAACCCACATGGAAATATGTGAATTGTCATATAGATGTTCTTTGAAGAGATTAACATGGAGATGCCCCAGTTCTTGAGAAGATAAAAAGCTTTACTTTTCGTCTCTTAATTCTGTCTACTTTATTAGTGTCAGTACTCACGCCATGATGTATGTAAAGCAAATAATATGAGTAATGTCATATCATAGCTTTTCCTTTTGTGTTGTGTTCCTTGAAAAATGAATTATGCACATGCACAAATCAATATCTGGCTTAATATTTGTTAAACAAATATTAGTGATTCCTGATGATATCATAACTTTAAGAACACAGAAAACATATAATATAGAAAGAAAAATACTAAAGCAGGAAGTTGTTTCTAAATTAAAGCGTTATATTGACTTTTGCAAAACATTGTACATTGATGATATTGGTTAAATGCTGACAAAAATGTAAATAATATATTCAAAATAGTAAATATTTCATAAATTTATTTAGTATATAATAGGGTTAGGGTTACTGAAATCACAGCATCATCATTTTCAGTTCATATAGAAACTTCCTATAGTTCCTGTAAAACTATATAAATTGAAGCCAAAAGAGATTTCTTTTGGCTTATAATGACATACTAGTCACTAGTCACACGGTTGACACAAATTTGATGTCCCCAAATCCGTGAAGTGACACCCCTGTTCCATCACATCTCAAAGCTGCTCCATTGGTTACTTGGTCAGCAACAATAGTCAGTTAGGCTGGTACCCTGAGCTGGGGTCAATCTCCTCATACCTACAATTTCTACAGGTCCATAGTGGAGTGCATCCAGCTTCACAACCATACATTATGGCAGCACTGTTGCTGTTGAAGGAAAGACATTTACAGAGAAGGAAGCATGAAGACACTGAAGCATCTGTATCTCGCCTTAAGGGCAATATTTACTCTTAGATGAGGATGTGATGGATGCACTAAAGCTGCCAGTTGTTGTGCAGATGTGTATTTCTAGCCAGTGGTGCAAAAGCCAAAATTCTACCCCATGGCCAATTATATCTGCAGACAACCACACTAGATAACTGCTTTAGACTCTAGTATTAAAACATAATACACTATATTGCCAAAGGTATTTGCTCACCCATCCAAATTATCTGAATCATGTGTTCCAATCACTTCCATGGCCATTTAAGCAGCTACGCATGCAGACTGTTTTTACAAACATTTGTGAAAGAATGGAGCTCAGTGAATTCCAGCATGGAACTGATAGGATGCCACCTGAGCAACAAATCCAGTTGTGAAATTTCCTCAATTCTAAACATTCCACAGTCAATATACTGTATGTTGCAAAACCTCTACAGCTTATTGGAAGGTTGCAGGACGAATCAATCCCTCATCTGGCAACAAAAGTGAGGTCCCTCCCTAATTGAAAATGGCCAAATTTTGCCCAATTAGCCATTTTCCCCTTGTCATTATGTCAGTGTTTTTGTCAAGGTCTCAGGTGTGAATGGGGAGCAGGTGAGTTAAATTTGGTGTTATCTCTTTCACACCCTCTCATACTAGTCACTGGAAGTTGAACATGGCACCTCATGGCTATGAACTCCTTGAGGATCTGCACAAAACAATGGTTGCTCTATATAAATATGGAGAACCATCAGAAGAAAGTCCAAATGCAAGGATCTGTCATAATATGGGGCTATGTCTGAAACCCTTAAATCGATTGGTATCCTCTGTGCTAAAACATCTGTGTTTTATTGTGCTTTATAGTCTCAACTTTTTTGTGGAACGTGTTGAAATGCAGAAATGGTTTATTATCCATTGCCAATTATCAATATATTTTATTATGAAATGAAGTTGACCAGACAAAACATGAAATATCCAGAGTACCTACTGTCTGCAATTTAATAAAAGTCAAAGGAAATGAAGAAAACACTGCATGTTTTTGTTTGGATTCTCCATAACTATTTCTAATTTTGGCTTGTACAACCAAACCTTTCTTATCTTTTTGTGTTCAGCCTGTCATTCTTTTAGTACTCATTAGGTTATTTTAGCCTGTTTGTGTTGGACCCATTATTTAAATTAAGCATGTCTACCCTAAGTAATCCTCCACACATCAGCTTAAGCCTAGGAATGCTTGTTCTAACACTGACACTCTATTTCTGTCACTATAGCCTGCCACATAGCAACCGGTAAGGATGCATTTTAAGTGCTTTTGTGCATTTTCACTTGCTCTTAATACGCATGTGGTGTGGTATTTCCTTATAGGTATACATGTGCGAAGTGGACACAAAATGCCATTAAAAACATGAAAATTAGTAGGGATAGGTGATCTAGTGAAATGATCAGATCACAATTCACAATACATAGCACAAATATTTTACATGTTTGTTGCAACAAAAAGCATGGTGGCTCGATGGGTAGCACTATCACCTCACAGTGAGAAGGTCTTGGGTTAAATCCCAGGTGTAGCAGTATGGATTTTTTTCTGCATGTCCTCCCTGTGTCCCTTTGAGTTTACTCCAGGTGCTTTGGTTTCCTCCCACTGTCCAAAAACATGCTTTACATTACTTAATTTCACTGAAGTTATTCTAGTGTGTGTATGTTTGTGTAAATGTGTGTGCACTGTGATAGATTATCGCCCTGTCCAGAGTTGTTCCTACCTTGCACTCCATGCTGCCGGCTATTCACCAGCTCGTACACGACCCTGCCCAGGATGAAGCTAAAACTTTATGAAAGTGCACTTACTAACAGCTTCCAAATGTAAATATCACCACTATTTTCCAGGTTTCTACCAATAATTTATTATTATTAATAATATATAATACTTATTATTAATAATAATAATAATAATAATAATAATAATAATAATAATAATAATAATAATAATAATAATGAAGTCATACAATTCATATATGGTTCAGTTAAACTATCAAAATACATCATAAAAAGTTATGTGTCCACCAGACATTTGGCTTTGTTTATTAAGGCGGTGCATTTTTTTTGTGTCATATCCTTTGTGTAACTTTCAGTGCAAGTGATAAAATGTGTGTAATAACATTTCTATCAAAGAGTTAAGGCAGTGAATCATGATCTAAAATTAAAATAAAGAAGACTACACTACAGGGTGAGTCACAGCACAGAGTCGCACACACACATGTGTATATATATACTGTAATGGTCCAGCACAGCAGGTCAGTTTTAGTGATGCTTTTAACGCATGGTTTGGATTCCTCTGTTTGGCAAATATGTAGCTATTCTCCCCACATAGATTCATCTAAAAGCCTCTCAAATTCCTACACAGAGCTAATTCTTAAGGGAGCTTATTCTAATGGTGTATGTTTAAAGCTTGGCTAAAAGTTAAAACTGTCCTGCTGCTGCTGTAAATGTGATTAGGCTCAGACTCATCCATTCTGATATGCATCAAGCTCAGTAGGCAATCTCAGTCAGAGCAGAGTCTGATCACATGCTTGCTGTGCACAATGGCGAGTTTTAATTGATTTTTTTTCTCTTATTTATTTTTTTTCCTTATAGACCCCCAAAGGCATCATTTGTTTTTTGACCCAGCCAACAAAATAAATGTTAAAAAAATATATGTTTTTTTTAAATAGATGTATGTTTGATGAATTGTAATTAATTTGAATACACTATTGGAACAGCAAAAATGATTCCAGAATGCTGTAACACATTATAGTCCTACTTATTCCCTTTGTTTCCAATAAAAAGCGCAAATACTTAATTGTTATTTTTCATATTTAAAGGGATGTCAGGCAATTATATTTTATTTATATTTATATTTTATTTATAATTATTTGAATATACTGCACTGATTGGACCCTGGGAAACATTAAAATAGCATCATAGCATTTTCAGTGCATGTACATTTTCACACAGTGACTATGAAGTAGTACTCAAAGTGGCTACTAGATAGAACTTGGATTTAACTCATACCATACTAAACTATTGTACAGAATTTAACCACTGAGTCAAACCATGGTCTTTCACTGGTTTATTCATCAAGGTTAGATGGCATGGAAAGAGTTAATGTCACACTTTCAGATTAAAATGAATTAGTGTGGCTAGTCTTAGATGAACTGGCAATTGTATGATACATTAATTTATAATCTGTGTAATGTGTCATTTATAGTACCCTTTAGTGAAATGGGGTAGAGGATGGACATGAGTAGACTTGAGGGCTTTGAAGGTCATTTGCTGCTCTGTGAGGTGTGTCTTTGTTGGCCCAAAGAGATAAGAAACAAGAAGAGAGAGGTTTTGAATCTTAAGAACAGAGGTCACTCAAATTCAGTCAAGAGAACAATAGTGAGATTTTAACTTATGTTGAGATGAAAGGCCTAGCTCACATTTCACCCCAAAGATATTATAAGCCAAGCTTAGTTGAAGGTCAAAGGCCAACAAAAAGTTATATTTGCCACTCTCCATTAGCTCCACTAAAAACTAGGCAGTGCAAAGTATATTTGATACACTGCCGATTTTGCAAGTTTTCCCTCCTGCAAAGTCTGTAAATTTTATCATAGGTACACTTCAACTGTGAGAGACGAAATATAAAAAAATTCAGATAATCACATTGGATTTTTAAATAATTCATTAACATTTTATTGCATCAGATAAATATTTGTCAAATCAATAAACAGAACTGTATATTTTGTACAGATGTCTTTGGGCACAGTGAGCACTCCTCCATACAGATCTTCAATAGATCTTGTAAGTTTTTGGGCTGTCGCTGTGCAACACTGAGTTTCAGCTTTTTACAATGGTGCATTGTCTCAAAGCAGCTTTACAATATAATATTATCTTAAAAAGCCAATCCCAAGTTGAGCAAGCCTAGGGCGACAGTGGAAAGGAAAAACTCCCTGAAAGTGGTAGGAAGAAACTTTGGGAGGACCAATACTCAATCGAGGACCCATCTTCCATGTGTGGCCTAGATGTTAATTAAATTAAAATTAAATTAAATTAAAGTATATTAAATTATAGCAGAATTAGGTACAACAAATGGATTATACAATTTAAATTAGTAATAAAATAAATACACTAAATTATAGAACAAAATAGATTATAAAATGAGTACTCAGTGTGTAGAAGCACATCGTCTCCTAATGTCTAAATGATGGAGGGAGTTCCTGCACTCCGGTGGGACTGGTTTCCGTTGATGGAGACCAGTAGAGTGATGCTGAGGTGGCGGAACATCTAAGTGTGTGGTGCTGGAACTTCTACCGGAACATCAGCTCTGAGAGAAAAGAGAAAATGTAGTTACTCATGGGTTAGGAGCACAGAGTCTTTTATCCATTACTGATACCAGGTGCAGCATGAAAACTCCAGCAGCACTAACTATAGCAGCATAGCTAAAGGGAGAGAACCAGAATTTAAAACAGCCAAGAGGCAAGAGCCAACCTGAGCCATGCGTCATAGTCTAAATTTTACTAATATTCTACGGGGTTCAGGTCTGTAGACTGGCTAGGCCACTCCAGGACCTTGAAGTACTTCATACGGAGGCACTTCTTACTTTCCCTGGCTGTGTGTGGAGGACCCAAACTTGACCCATCTTCAGTGCTCTTACTAAGAGAAAGAGGTTATTGTCCAAAACCTTACAATCCATCCTTCCTTCAGTACGATACATCCTGTCACCTTTGCAGAAAAGCACCCACAAAGTATGATCTTTCCACTTCATTCTTCAGGGTTGGGCCGGTTTTCTTTGGGTTGTACTCATCCTTCTTTCTCCAAACACAGCAAGTAGAGTTCATACCAACAAGCTCTATTTTGGTCTCATCTGACCACATGACCTTTACCCATGCCTCCTCTGGATCATCCAGATGGTCATTGGTGAACTTCAAACGGGTCTGGACATTTGCTGCCGTGAGCATGTTGACCTTGTGTGCTCTGCAGGATTTTAATCCATAACAGCGTGGTGTATTACTTATTTTCACCACTGTATATATAAATAAAGAGAGTATGTGTACATATATCAGCTAAGATTCAATCCAGTGTTCTCACATGCACAGACCATGCACTCTTTCACTGTTGGGTGTAAAAGAATGGGTATTCCTATATAGTGGAGAAAGGATGGCTTTTAAAACCATGTCTACAAATAAAGATCATTATTATGAATTTTTCAAAACTAAACATAAAGAAAACATGCTAAATATGAAATCAATGCTTGATCTCTAAATCTTAAAGCAATAGGTATTTTCTTTTCTCTTATCATAATTGTTTATATACACTTATAAGTTCTATACTTTCTTGTATCTTTTCTCACATTATCACTTCTTTTTTGATTATCTGTAGCTTTCCTTGCTTCCTTCTTCAAACTTCTTTACAGGTACTCCTGATTTAGGATGGAGATGTTCCAACAAATTCACCATAAGATTTTTGTGTCAAGCTGTTTTTGCTGAAAAAATAATATAGGGCTATATCATTGAAAACTCAATCATTCCTGCACTAACCTCTCCATGAACATATATTACTTGTACATTCTAAATACTTGAGAGTGACAGAAGTTTAGCCTGTGCATTTAACCTCAATAAATGTCAAAATGCAAACAATGAAACCTTCAGTACTTTTCAACTCAACCTGAAGGTGACTCATATCATCTTTCAAAAGAATATATATTTCTTCAATTTCTTAACATGCGTGGCATATTACAACTGTACAGGAGCCACTAATTTCATTAGCCATGTAACCATTTCAAGCCTCTGCTTAGTGGCAGGTAGAGTGTTTCATTATATTATGTTGCTGCAGAAAACAGATATAAAATTTGGTGAAAGATTGACCTCATTTGCTTTTACAATTCTTTTTATTCAGTGAAAAAATCAGACATATTACAAGCAAACTTTTTTAGTTCATACCTTAGAATACCTTCTAAGAAATAGCCAGCTGACTATTTAAATTATTTGCAATGCAAAAGCAAATTAAAAAAACTTATAAAATCCTTTGGAAAGACTGTCTTTGCAGAAGATCAAAGCTTATCTTTACATAACTAAAATGATTCATGTGACAAACTATCCACCAACAGGTTAAAAAAGAGTCAACATTACATTTACATTTCTTCGGAACACCTTAGACTCACAACTTTGTGATTAGTACATCAGAATCCCTTCTAACTTTAGTAGTGTGTCTTACAAAGTAGCAGTACTAAGCAGTACTAAACAATGAAAAAAATATTAGTTAGAAGAAGTTAACAGCAAAAGCCCTGCAGCAATCTCTAGACTTCAGAGTATAATTGCATTTGTGAAAATGTAACATAGACAAAAACATTGACATGTGTATGCAAAATACTGGATGTTTCACACAGTTTTTTGTACCTTTGAAGAAAGCATAAATCAGTGTTTGCAATAAAACGTTAATGTTCACAACACCAACGTGTCAGGACTGGACAGCTTGTAATTATTAAGAGAACGTTATGTTTAAATTTACATCAGGAATCATTGTAGCAGAATGGTGAAGTTGTAGTTCCTCACCTGAAGCATAACAGTAGTTAAATGCTGCAAGATTATTATAAAAAATACTTTTGCTTAAAATTTGTAATAATTTATAATAATTTGAATTTGAATTCACATAGTTAAAGACATCAACTCAATTGAAATGCTACGTGAAGCCCAATGCTCTCACTTTAGATTGGTTCTCACAGTAGTTTTAAGTAAAAAGAAAATCAATTTGGGAGATAACACATATACAGGCTCAATTTAAAAGATAAATCTGCTTAGAGGGAGTCCACTTACAGATGCTGGGTTGAATGAACACATTAACCCACACATTTGAACTGAGAGGACTATAGAAATCCATCCAGTTCCAATATACACTAAAAACAAAGTTTTAAAAATAAAATTAAATATGCTTCAGAAAACCTTTAGTAATGTAAATAAATGTTAGCTTAAACTTTGATATAATCATTACATTAATGTGTAGCCAAATGTACACATGTATAGAAACAAACTGTATTAATATGTAGTTTGTCCAATTTGTTGCTAAAAATAAAGGCTTTACTCAGACGTTCTAATAAACTTCCTACTACTAGATTATGACTGTGAAACCAGGCACTGGTGTTGGATAATAAACCCTGGAGAAATGTTGGCGTTCAAATATTTGATCTAGCAAAATCGGGCTTGTTGTAGTGAACCCAGAACCCCTTAATCATGCAGTATCGACCACAGCATGTATGTATCTACACGTGTAAATTGAAAAATAAAGTTACTGAGATTGAGATTAATTGAGATGTTTGTTACAATCCACTCTACTACCATGGCTTGTCTGTGTCCATGACTGTTGAACCCTTTAGCAGTGTATTAAAAGTGAGCTGTTGGTCATATAGTACAACCCCAATTCCAATGAAGTTGTGATGTTGTGCAAAATATAATTAAAAACATGATTATTTGAAAATCCTTTTAACCTATATTCAATTGAATACACTACAAAGACAATATATTTAATGTTCAAATGGATAAACATTACTGTTTTTTGCAACTATTTAGTCATTTTAAATTTTATGCTTGTAACACATTACAAATAGGTTGGAACAGGGGCATGATTACCATTGTATTACATTACTTTTCCTTTTAACAACAGATGTTGTGGGAACTGAGGCCACTAATTGTTGAAGCGTTGTTGGTTGAATTCTTTCCCGTTTTTCCTTGATGTATAACGTCAGTTGCTCAACAGTCCAGGCTCTCTGTTGTTGTATTTCCTCCTTCTCCTCTTTGGCCCAGAGGACACGACCATCCATGATTTCCAAAAACAATTTGAAATAATCCTGAGCCCATATTGTAATATCAGTTACAAAATTATGCCAGTTTTTAATGCAGCCCCATCTGAGGGATCAAAGGTCAAGGGCATTCAATGGTGTTTTTTGGACTTGCCGCTTACTTGCAGAGATTTCCCCAGATTCTATGAACTTTTTGATGACATTATGGACTGTAGATGATGACATCACAAGATTCCTTGCAATTGCATGATGAGAAACATTGTTCTTAAACTGTTGGACAGAAATGAACCTTGCCCCATCCATGTAAACCACTGAACCGTTTGGGGATACTCCCTTCGTACTCAGTCATGACACTCACCTATAGAATGTTCTAACAGGTGTTTTTTTTTTATAATTCGTCAACTTTCCCAGTCATTTGTTGCCCCTGTTATAACTCTTTTGGAACTATTGCAGGCATCAAATTCCAAATGAGTAAATATTTGCATATTATTGTTTGCATATTATTATTTGCATACATATATTTGCAATCATTGTATTCCGTTTTTATTTATGTTTTGCACATTGTCCCAACTGCATTGGAATTGGGGTTGTATATATTCCTGTACTGCAATTGCAGCCTTTAGCAGACACCTGTACCTTTACACAACTAAGTTAAGAAGTTGAGGGGTCACACACTATGAATCAACTGTGGTAGTATGGTGGCGCCGTGATTGGACTTACAACCTTTCAGTGAGGAGCCCAAGCCCATGATCATTGTACAATAAGCTTTATTTCCTAAAAACATGTAAAATTAATTGAACATGCCAACTACCTCTGAGTAATATGTTTTTGCTTCCTTTTGTGTCAAGATCATAAATTATTCTGTCACCCAAATTTATCCTACTAGAGGTTGCATTGTGTTTTTCATACAACTATGCATTTGCATACAGTCTGGGGCAATTAAATAAGCATGCTCTTCTGTCACCCACTGCCTCTATGCTTTACTCATTATTTCTCTTTGTCACATCACTTCATCATCTGATTTTGAAAACAGTTATCCATAAATCAAAGAAGACACAGGCATCCATAGTCCTCACAAGTCAAAATAGTGGGAAGTCTCATCGTCAGTTGATGGATAGGGATTATATAGCCTCTGGATAGGTGCTACATCACAGTATATCAGGAGTAATAACAGGGTTCTCCTTACCAGATGCTTGATTGATTCATTCCATAAAATATACTTAATTCCATCTGCTGTTTACCAGAATTATGCCCAAAATTACATAATGTTGTGTACACTTGGTCAAAGCTGTTTTGGATGCAAGTCAAATGTAATTTTTCAGTAATCTCATAAACTGTAGATTTGGCTTGAAAGAGTCAATATACCTGGCATAAGTTTTGTACATCAGTCAGGATAGGACCTGTTAGTCTAGTAAAAGGTGGTGATTTATCTCAATATCTCATGACACAATGATAAGCCATCTTCAGGAATGTCAGGTGTAGTGTGGAAGCTGTTACTACTCCAGGATCTGCAAATTTTAAGGGACACATTATTTCTGTCCACGTCTGTGCCTCAGTGTCAGTAGCGCTTCTTTGGCAGTGGGTCAATTAAGAAGGTGGTGCACTGAAACTCTATCTTTATACACTACTCACAAAAATTAGGGCATATTTTAAAATTAAATATGCCATAATTGAATATCCCCTCATTTTTGTGAGCATTGTATGTTGTGGACATGTTTCTGTAAAAACAAACAAGACTCTTCTCTGAGAATGAACTCATTAAAATTCTTTCAAATTCAATCAGGTGGAAAGGTGGAAAATGGATGGAATGGTGCTTTTTTATTACCCGGACATTGCTATTACACACTTGTGTAAGTTGAAGAACTAGCTCAGATAATTCATTTGTCTATGTGTCATTGAAGATTATTAAACTTTGATAGAACAACAATGCCAAGCAGCACTGGAAATAACACTGTCAGTTTTAATCTCTGTGGGTCTGTTGTACCCTGGAAATATGTGTTGTGGCAAGTGTATAGAATAGAATAGATGGGGAAACAATGTGCTGTTTTGAGATTCTAGTGATTTATAGCATACAGGAGCGTGCATTATAGTAGAGTAATAATCTGTTTAACTTTAAATCTGATCAACGTCCATTCACTTTAATGACTTATAAGGTCTTATAATGTAAAATAATTTTAACTCTGTATTGACTGTATTTTACTATTTTAACTTGCTGTCCTGTTGTAGTGATCCTTTGTTTGTACTACCACTACCTCTGTATTCTCTCTAACGTATAATACTTTAAACTTCACATTTGCTTGGGCAACACAGTGGCTCGGGTAACACTGCTGCCTCACATTTACATTCATTAAAAAATGCGTTGCCATTGGGGATGCTGCATAGATGGTAGCATTCCACTCATATCTTCAGTATCTATGGCACATTTACTTACCATTTACAGTGACTTTTTTTGTAAAAAAATATCCTTTATATTAATCTTTATATATGGAACACCTGGGCAAACAAGTTGACCAACCCTCTGACCAATAACAATTCAATTGTAGCCTGGTAAATTAGTTACAACTTACAGACTTACAAACTTGCATTCTTGCATGAGCTAGGTTTTTCAGCTAGAATTTAAACATACTCCACATTCACAATAGGTGTACTCGTGGAATAATCACTCTGGGAGGAATTGTTTATTCTTGAAAATCCCCAAAGACGTATTTATACAGCAAACAGATTTATTTTCTGCTGCAAATATGTTTAAAATGAAAATAAAACATTAGTAACCTGTGTGTAATAGTTTCTGTATTGATCATATCCTCAGCATACGGTCTGCATAATATTGATAATATAGATAATTAGAATTGGTGTATCTGATTTTAATCTAATTTGCTGTAATTCGTCTGACATTACACACATCAACTCTCGTCCCGAATTTTACTCTGTTCTCATCTGATTTCCCTAGCAACTATATCAGCTCAATATTAAGTGTGACAAATGCTGTAAATTGATATGAATGTATTTATCTCATATTAAATACACAACACATTTTTTTTGTTTGTTTGTTCTATTTGCCAAGTGTTGGCAGCACAAAGAGAGAGAGAGGAGCATGGGGATGAAGAGCAAAAACACCAGGCAAGAAAGCAGACAGTTAACTTTAGTCAAGACCACATATTATATTGCCCTTAGCTACGGTTGCATATGTCTATTGATCTTTATATTTGTATTAATTTTGATCGACTTTATTGTTCCATTGTTATTATTTATATTTAATGCAATTTCATTTGAGGTACCTTGTAAATCAAATGATGGCATTGCAGCTTGGTATTAAAGGTGGTTTTCTCAGATTTGCTGATGTTGTTCTAGCCATAGTGTTTTCCCCTACCTAATAATCACATTTTCAACGGTGGAAATGATAGTCCAAGATGGTGTTAAAATTGTCTTTTTATGTAAAAATAATGCATAATAATAAAAAATAAAAAGAGGATGTGGTATCAATGGGTGCTCAGCAAACCCTAAAGCTCTAATCCTAAATCACCTCTGTATAGCATAAAATTCTAATGGAAAACATCAGGACATCTGTCTGTGAACTGAATGCCAAGAAAACGTGGGTCATGCAGCAAGGCAATAAATCTAAGAACACAAGTCATTCTACGAAAAAATGGCTAAAGAATTTAAAGTTAATGTTGATTCAAAGGAAAGTCATGGGGGAAGTTCATTTTAAGGAACCCACTAACATCCCAGAATTTAAGCTGTGAAGAACAAGCTAAAATGTCTCTGTCCATGTAGATACTGAAAGCAAACGTTTTGACTCTCACGTGTAATATTGGATTAGTCCTCCAATATATAAAAGAACAAGTATAATATTTTTGTCGCATTTATTCATCTGGGTTATCTTTATCAACTTGTATAAATTATTATGAAAAAGCATGGATTTTAGAAAATTGATTCAAAGTTTTTTTTTTATTTATTTATTTATTTATTTGGTGGGGTACTTACATTTATACTTTAATAAAATATAAGGGAAATGTGTTTAGTTAGTTGCTTGCTTCTTGTCTTAAAATACATTTAAAATATTTAAAAGATCTCTAGCTAATAATTACTGGTTTGCCTTAAGACTAGTGGAATCTATTTAATATTAATTGCATGGGCAGAAACTAGAATTCATGATTAATTAGGATCACTTAAAATCACTCCCTGTCCTTAAATCTGCTGAATCCAGCAGAGCATCATCTGAGATTTTCTCTTGCTTAGGTCTACTCACACTAATGAGCTCTTGTTATAGTGAGAAACTTATCTGAAGTGGAGAAGTATAACAGAGAGGTTATACAAGATGTACCAGAAAAACTTACCAAAGAAGTGGCAGTGAGAGAAAAAAATGCACTTGCTGAAAGTACATTCTGTACTAGACATTCCGTGAGCTTCATGTATTAATCTTGATAAACTGTTTGAATATTTCTTCAAAATACAGGTGCTAGATATAAGATGCTTTTCAGGAAGTCAGGATATGCAAACAGGAGACTTAGTTTAGTTTTAAGTGCAACATATTTATTTTGCTCAGCTGAAAATGTATAATATAAATCTAGTCCTAACTTGAACCAGGGTCACATAAGGGTAAGGTCATATTTGTCCAAACCGCCTGGTGCACAGTGTGACTGGTTCATGGTTTGTCCCTCCTTGGGTCACTGTCAGTAGGTACCACTGCATATGCCTTGTCAATGTTGACATTACTTTACATTAATGATATTGTCAGAGTTGCTGAGGTCTTTATATTTGCCAATTTCTTTGACATACAACATGTCATAATTAACTGTTAACTGTCTGCATACAATATAATACTGTATATCCCAGACATGAATACATGTATTTGTGAAAGGATAACATTAATATTATTCATATATTAAATTGTCAGTAGTCATAATGTTTTAGTTCATTGCTGTATATATTCATTTGTTATGGGCAAAACTATTGAAATAGTAACTAAAAAACTGTTTAACCACCAATTTTGCAATTCATTTTGTTGGTCCATGACAATGCATGATGCATGGCTTTAGAAGATGATCAGTGTCCGGCTGGCCCATGACCCCGTGTGGATTTAGCTGAAAATAATGGATGGATGGATGGAACGTTAATAATCGTACTGAACAATCTATAAAATTGTCAGGGTGACGACACTCATCAGAGGGCACATCATTCTGAATTATTTCCTTTACAGGATATATACATGTTGTCTTTCTTTCTGCTCCTTGATTGTTGTTCTTTGCACCCAGGTGGTTATTAGTTTGTATGTATATATTTTTGAATATGTACATCGTTTGTTTGGTTTATCCTGTATAGAGAATATGAGAAAAGCATAAATGCAGTGTGTCCCCAACATCCCCTCACCTCCACCCCCATCATTTACCTTCTCAGACTAGTTCTGTTTAACCTTTCACCACCAACCTTCTCTTTTGCATTTTCTTAGTTTATCAGTCTCTTCTTCACAAGATTTACTTTCTTTAGGTTTCTCTTTAGAATTCTTTCTTTATCCTTGTTTATCTCCATCATATATGTGTATACAGACATACAATGCCCTTGAGCACCACACCACTGCCCATCTCCAATGGTTGTTCAGGCTTATATAGATTGCCCTTAGGCGCATGACGTTTGTAGGATGATTAACCCACAGGAATAAAGGAGTTCACAACAGATGTCCAGCTAGCCTTCACTATCTATCAGTCTACCTAGTCAGATGAGACAGTGCAGTGCTGGCTTTTATGGTGCATGCCAGCCACCGTCTGCTGAACAAGATACGTTCTGTGGGATAAAGTTATGTCTTCGCTAGTGAAAGACAGTACTGCAGGGTTGAGCTAAGTAGTTTATTAATTTAGCCTAGCCTCCTTGCATGTGTGCTTGCCTATAGTCCATTTTAGCACTTTAGCTGTTGTTATGTTTTACAATGCCTGTCACTGTTAATAAAACTTAGATGCTTGCACTCGAGTCATCATTTACCAAGGCTCGTGCATAACAAGTGCACCATATTTTACAACGCTTATGCCACAGGTGTTACACCATTTAGGAGCACATTATCTAAAATACCTGACACCTCAGCATTACAATTTCTTTCTTCCATGGTTTGTTAAGTTTTGTCAGTTGTGATTTCTTTTTAACTCACATCTTTTGTTGGCTTATTAGTCTTTGTTTAAACTATAGGCATTATTAATGTTCCATCAGAACAACAATAAGAGCAAGAGCATATGTGATTGTTCCTGCAGTGCTTTGTAACAAAAGATAAATTAAAGCAATATTTACATTGTAATGAGTAACAAGCCGAAATATTCAAATAAATACACAAGGTTGCATCAAAACCCAAGCTTACATTGAAGCTAGTCACATATAAACACTCAGATCAGGGCCAATTTAGCGTAATTAGTTAACATGTATGCCTCTGGACTGTGGAAGGAAACTCAGACTACACCCTCATGAACACAGGGAAGACATGCAACAAAGCAAATGTATTTACGCATATTTTATTAACTAGACTGTATACACAGACCCAGTTCTGATTAAAGACTATCCACTAGTCAGCTTATTGGTAAAAGCACTGATAAGCAGCACATCCCACTCAAATCACTCATTTACATGATAATATATGTGTATATTACATAGACATCATTTAAAACTGGGAAAATGTATAAAAATAAAAAACAATACACCAGTTTACTGATTACATTTAATTTAGGTGTTAATAAATTATAAAATAACTGGTAAATAATAAAATGCAGGTTAAAAGGTTTTAATCATTCGTTCACCTGTGGAGGATAGGCCTGCCAATAGTCCCTCTAGAAATAGAGGAAGTTTATTTGTTTAAAAACAGGTAGTTTTTGAGAACCGCATGCAAAAAAGTGCTTGAAAAAAAGTTATTAAATATTGTTTGCCTTTTTCCATAATTTTGTTTATTCAATTCCTGTATTTACCAATAAGTTTGTTTTATATTATTGTATCAAGAGTAGAAATGTGTTTTATTTGTTTATTTCTGATAAAAATTGTAATTGTGTTACCTTGCAATTCTATATGTGGACAGCTAAAAACTTGTGGGGAATGAGTGAGAATGTCCATTATGTTTATTTGTTAAGGTAGGCACATGTGAGGTCATTTATGTACTTGCATGTAGGAGTGAACAGATACAACAAGCTTTCAGGTCAACACATTTCCCCCACACATCAGTGACCTACTTCCAGAGATGAATGCTAACAATTTCAGCCTGAAGACATAATACATTTCCCATAAATGCCCAGAAATTGTGTGCTTCCTCTTTCATGAGTAGGAGCATTCAGCCCAAGAACTAGACATTTAATAAAGTGTGGTGTTCAGAATGAGCATTGCACTGCTGTCTTGGACCTGCCCTAATGTATCACTGATGTTTTTTTGATTTTTTTATGGACTGTTTATCTTTTTGTGTTTGTGAAAAAACCAGCAGATTGCTGTGTGCTTTCATCTCATGCATGTGAGCTATGGGTCTTAAAGTCAAAGGGTGCTGCTGTCCATAGTTTCTAAATAAAAAGTTATTCATGGAAAAAAGCAAATCAGCCTTTGCAGAGAACATGACATGACATTTCAAATATGATATGACTTTAAATTGAATGCATAAACTTCAAAACTATTGAGAAAAAAGAAAAACACAGACACACCGAGCAAATACAGAAATGGACAGTGTTTAGAATTCCCAAGCATCCAAGTTTATATCAAATTACGCTTTATTATAGCCCACTAAGTAAAAAAAAATTAAACAAACACGCCATATTTAAGTATACGAGAGGTAAATTGGATAGGTTTGGGTGGTAAGGAGTAGGAACAAGAGGCTAGTTCACCTGTGCACATTCTGAAGGAATTGGCATTCATATGTTAGTACACAAGGTTTTACTGATCAAACTTTCTGTGCACATGCCTATTCCAAGTTTTGTACATAGGCACAATTTCACAGCAGAATCATTTATAAACGTTTTGTAAATTTGGCACCTGGCCTGTTACCACATGTTCTATTGATTTTAAGAGCACCCCAAAGGCATGGTGCTGCCACCATCATGTTTCACTGTAGGAAAGGTTTAGACATGTGTTGGGCAGAGTATGGTGGTTTCTACATATATTAGTTAGATTTCTGCACAAGAGCTAAATCTTTCTCCCATTATACCAGCTAATCACTTTCATCATCATCATCTTAGAGTTCATTAAATGCAATTTGGCAAATGCCAAGCAGGCTGCAATATGCCCCTTAAGTGAATTTATTTTACTCACTTTACGATGTAGTCCAAATTTCTGTTGGGACAGCAAACTCTAGGAAGAGCTTCATGGCTGTTGGTTGTTGTCTTGACATGCAGGAAAAAAATGTGGGAGCTGATATGCATTAGAATACCATCTGAATGCCATACACAAATGCCCTTGACATTTTCTTGGGTGCTTTGCACTGATTTCTTGAAAACAACCCACCCTCCACTTTAAAGAGTAATACTAAGAAAAATATAACATGATCGTTTAATTCCATGACCCAAAATTCACTGAAAAAAAACCTTTAAAGAATTTTTGTATTATGAAAATATTGCGTTGCACATTCCTGTTTTACACAGATGATATAATAACTTGGGTAAACTGAAATGTTACACCCTTTTTGACCCAACTCTGTCTCTTTCGACATAATTTCACACATTGCATGCATGCTGTGACAAATCAAGATGTCCTCATTGACATTAGGGGGCATAGTTCAAAATCTTTAGTCTGTAATTACATTTATATTTTATGTCCCCTCTGAGCACACAGTGGGGTTGAGTTAGAAAAACTGGCATTTGTTTTGTTATTTAAGGATGCTTAATATCGATTGATTAATATGAAGTACAGGAGCAAGACCACACTCAAAATATTTGTTGTAATCAAAAAGTTAGCTATGTAATATTTACAAAACTAAAGTCAATTTTCACTAGTGTAGTAAAAGATTGTCAGCAGCATGGTTACACTGACCCAGAGCTGTGAGTTGAGATCCCAACAAAATGAGCAAATCCATTGACATGCTAAACTAAAATTACTCTGGATAAGATTGCCTGTGAACTGTTTTGTCAAACAGTAAAAATCTGATTTTATAACAGCTATTAAAATGAATAGAGACATTTTAATAAATGCAGGGCATTTCCAGAGATATATCATATTTAACAAGATGGTTAAATCTATACTGCTCACAAAAAGTAAATGAAATATGAAAAATTGAATAGTATTCTGCAATACTGTATAATATCAGAGTTACAACCAGTGAACCAAACCTCTAGTTTTGCTCCAATTTGCTCTGGCCTATTACCCAGTCTCTTGACATTCCCATGCAGGACCATTTCATAGAGGGAGGAGGGCTGCAGACCAGACAGCTAATTTGCTAAACTTATGGATGTTGATTGCTTTCTGGTAAAAGCAGATTACAGACTTCTATGTGAGAATGGACCGACACAAATAAATGAGTTGCACTCCCATCCATCCACCATTCTTTCCAATGCCTTAACTGGCTGAGAGCATTTAGCAAATGTGAGAGGTAGATGGAAGGAAGGAAGATGATACCTATTCTGCTTATAATAATTATAGTGAGCTTAAAAACTTGAAAAATAAATCAACATCTAGAAAATTAGAGTAAGTTTTAATGTTAGGACCATCATAAGAAGAATAATTGCAAATCATAAGACTGATGACTTGATTGCAGTGAGGATGTCAGAAAGCATAATTCACCTTTTAATAATTAATTTTCTAAGCAATACAGGCAATCTGTGGAATTACTGATTAATTAAGAGTTTATCAAACTTGATTGCAGAAAATGCTTCCAGCACAACCAATAACAGTTAGCATGCTGCATGTGAAAATGAAATGTTCCATCTAAATATAATTGTGAAAACTTGACCTCCAGAAAGATCCACTTTCCATAACACTCAATGGCAAAGAGAAACCTATGAATGCAACCCTTGTTTTTTCAGATATTAAACCCTCAGTTTTGATCACACCATTCCATTTACCTTTCCTGTGCCATACTCTCCTCTTCTATTAGGCATTGGGCTATTTTGGTATTTGGTCTGTATCTGACCCTTCTTAGTCTCTTGGGTGCCAGATGCTTCTAGATTTTCCCTTACCAACTCAAAAAAACACAAATGAAATGTCATCTCACCAAAGATGGATACAAACTATATTGACTGAAAATTAGAGCACGGGTTGGAGGTTTGGTTTCAGTTCATGGCTGAACGTATGTACATTTACATTGTACATATGTACAAGAATACATTTTTTGTAGGGATAATTTTTCAACTTTTTAATAGCTGAAGATCAAAGCAACTGTCAAAGCAACTGTAATACAGTAGATTGCATTGCCATAAGCCTTTATTTATATTAAATGTATTACTGAAAACATTCTGCTAATAGTCACCACATATTGGACACCTCTTCCTGTGGAAATTGAATTTATTGTTTGTATTGATTGTATCCCCTTTCATGCAAACCCAACCCCCCTACCCCAAATCTTAACATTATGCTGTCGTTGTATATGGAAACTTGGAAAATTAATTAAATTCATTGAGATGTTTCTCATATGTAAATTAACAGTTCTAAAGCAGCCTCCAGAGTCTGTTGTTAAACAATGCCCAAACCATTCTAATGCCAAGTTAATTAACACAAACCCAGATGCTCAGCCATCTAAATGCTTTAATGGCAAAGAGTGATTATCCTGTTCAAGATGTGTTTATTTTGATGGAATTGCCTTAGGGTCAGCAGGGCATGCTATGTTTCCTCTCTTCAGCCGCATTGCTCATTAAGTTTTAAATGATTGTCTCTATTGAAATTTGTGATTAAATCCAGCATCCTGGCATATAAGGACAGCAGCAGTCCATTTATTATTGAACAGATGATCTATCTGTGGAGGAAAAGAAATTAAACTTCAATCACAGAGTAAGAAAATCGAAGACACTGTTTGGATCTTATTGATGCCAAAATCTCTCCTATAATAATAACATTACCTTTATATTTATTTCTTAAATTATTAATTCAGCATGCACAATTATTTCAAACAAGATATTTTCTTTTATGTTTCTGACATGCAATTGATTAATTGCATTGCAGCAACACTCACTGCTAAGACGTTTATAATAAAAATCACACAGGCATGGAAGCTCCTAAATAGTGAGAGTAGTGAGCTGTACAGTATATGACACTTTCCCAAGACACCCACCTCAACAAGTCACTTCATCAACCTCCTTCCCCAATAAGCCAAGTCCATAAAGAAATAGTTTGACCATGTTGACTGGCTTGCACAGAGGAATGAAGTGAAAAGTTGCCACCTAACCTCAGAGAAGAGAATAACGAGACAGGAGAAAAAAAACCACAAATGGAAACCAGAAAACAGGTAGACTAGGGCCAAGCTCTAACATTATTTGATACATCATAAAGAGTCCAGATCTAAAGTGACTCTTTATCTTAATATTTTATTCACTTTTACTTAGTATTGCTATTACTACAAACTTAGGAGGACCCAAGTGGAGGATTGATCCAATTCAGTCTCAGGGCTGCTGTAACACTGTCATGTTGTTGGTGTGTGTCATGCTGGTGTAACTGAATCAGACACAATGCTGTTAAATGCTGTTTACTCACTGTCCGCAATACTAGACATACTAGTACTAGACATACTAGACTTACCATATCATTTCACCTTGCATGTGTAACCGTCAGCAGTTCTGGCATAGTTTGCGTTAGTCATCCTCTAATCATTTATCAGTGCTTACATGGTGCTGCCTACTATGTTAATAGGTCCAGTATTTTGCATGCTTTTAAAAGCATCCACATGTAGCTCTACATAAATGTGTGCAACCTAACCGTTTATAGTCTGCCTCAACGAACCTCACTTATTTAAGTGTAAGCACATTCTCACTCACTCACTCAATTTCACATTGTTTAATGGAATTTCACTGTTGATTACTCATGAAGAGGTTGACGATATATTTCTTCCAGATTCTATATATACTATGTGATATTCTAAAATGCACAATTTGCCAACCACCCTGTAACCCATCCATTAATGGAAAAAAACATAAGACCATCACTGCGTAGTTATTTAAATACATTATATAAAGCATCAAAACTGTTAACTGGTAATGATTAATTCGAAATCCTGCATAGCCATCTGCCATCTCAGCCAAATTATTTCCTTTACTTTGACCTGAGCCATCACCCAAGAGATCACATTCACTACAGGACACTACTCCTTAGACATCATTTGCTCAATTTGAAGTAACCCATCAGCAGTGTTCTGGACTGAAATATGTCAGCAATCATATAATTAAAAGCTGTACCCCATTGACAATATAACAGTGATGCAAATTGTCAAATTTTCAAATTTTCAAAAACAACAACAACATTTATTAATATATTATTATTATTATTATTATTATTATTATTATTATTACAACAACAGCAATAATAATACAATAATATATTTTAACAAATTAAATGTCAGCATACATCAAGTCCCCTAGATGCAAACCTCCTCCGGCTAATAAACTTTCTAGGATGCAAACCTGTGTTTGAAAACACTGGTCTATGTTTCTGCTGACCTAATTATTTTAGCTGATTTTACCCAAATGAAAGGTGTTGATTCCAAATATGGAGTCAGAAAATATCTGTCAATTATTTCACAAATGAGATATGTTTGATTACCAATACATCAATATTTATGTACTTTATTGCTTTTGGGGAGAAGCTTAATCTTTTTGGATGCTCTGGAATAATTATAATCAGGGTTGTCATGCTGTAAACACCAGCAGTCTGCCATCATGTTTGTTTTCCATCTGCTTTAATATCTATGATCCATGATCTTGATGTCTCGGTTGAAGCGTTCTCGTTGTTTTTCACTCTATAAAGGAAATGCAGTTAGACACTCATGTTTTCTCCCAGTCCTGTAAAGCAATCAACATTTAACAAAAAGGTTATAAATCTTAGCCCTAGACCTTTAATCATGTCAGAAAAAGCAGGCCAGGCATAGTTTTTATGGTTTTCATGGTATTGAGGAATATTCTGTTGATTATAAGTCTAATATGGTCATCAAGATACCAGAGTTCAACATCTCATGTGAAAGCAGGAAATTTTATACACAGCACTCACCGTCTTGATCCAAAACCCTAACAAACTGTTTCATAAGTGCCAATTTTATATGCAATTTGGGGGTGCAAGCAACACTTTCTGAGGATCAACAAGTGATTCATTCTTAATATTCTTTTCACCTATATAAAATATGTCTCTAACGTGCCATGCTTTCCATGTTCTGCCTTTGCTGTTCTATCCCAAAGACAGAAGAAGCACAAACAAAATGCTCACAAAAAATGAGGGACTATTTCAAAAGGAATATGAGGCAATTAAAAAAGTTTTAAAAAGAAAATTGCTAAAATAACAAGTTGCTAGATTACGCCAATGAGATACATTTAGAGCAGTGTGTTTTTCAGAAATCTAAATACTTCGTAGTATTACAACCATTTTTGTTTAATAGGTTACAGGTAGATTGGAACTTACATGTTCCTGGGCAAGGACAGCTGTAGCGTTACGACTAGGCTTAAGGCTTACAGATGTAAGGTATGAAAGGCAAGGCTGTATTAATGCAAAAGCAGATATTGGTGATGGCTTCAAGTACTGAAAATGTCACAATTCTTGTGTCCATGTCAGTTTATCAGTTTGTTTAAACTGAGCCTTGTCATGAAAGAAGCACTCAGGTCTACACTATTGTCTTTAGTAGTTAAAAGTCCAAGGGACTTTTATACAGATCAAGGTGGTGAACAGTCCTTAATGGGAGTACAAATCTGATATTTGATTAACACGACTGCAGCTTCTATAGGGACACCTTCAGTACACTGATGCAAGATGTGAGAGCAGCAAAACAAACATCCTCAGATTCAGCACCTGGACGTAAATCATCAAAGTACTGCAAAACCACACAGCTTTCTGGCATGACCTAATCACTCAAAAACAGTCACAGAAAATGCAGCTGAAATGTCACTGAGGTAACCTAGGGCAGGTATACTTCTTTCAAGAGTAAAGGCTGGCTGCCTGTCAACTGCCACCAGTATGCAAAACAATGCAAAGCATAGTTCAATAAAATAAACTATCAATATATTAATAAATATGAATGAGAGCTGTTAATAGCCTTAAACTTACAGTTTTTGTTGTTGGTTGTTTTTGTTTGTTTGTTTTTTGTCTCACTATCACGGTTCCAGTTGATTTTAGTTTATAAATGTGCTTTGATAACTCAGCAGGTGAAGAGTCCAAACATCTCTTGATTGTTAGCTAAAAGACATGATCATATTCATGCCGAATATTATTCAGTAGAGTAATGTACTGTAAATTTCTGTCAAAAGGAGAGTCAATAGAAAGACCAACATGTTCCACACAGACAGTTTAAAATCTGCACACAAAAGCAAACATGGCTTACCAGGTTCCTGTGTACAGTTAGAGGCAATGGAGAGATCCCTCTGGGATGCATTTATGGTACTCTTTTAATTCAGAAAATAACTGGTAAACATGATATTTATCATCCCATGAGTATGCTAACTGTGATCAGGGAACAAATCATGTCAAGCATCGAGAGTGAGACAGCTGTGGACCAATTCATAATGGGAACTTTGTTTTCCCTGTACATGCATTAAATATGGTAATTTAATACTTGCCTGTCAACATCGCATAGAGAGATAAACACCGCAAGACTTCAATAAAATGGAGCAGATCATTGGGCTTAGGCAAACCTACATCCGTTAAAGAACAAAAATGACTGATTCAACAACCCGGATTTTATCACATAGTTTTAGACATAGTCATCCCTGAGCGCTTAGATTGATCGCAAAAAGGTGGCGCTCTGGAAGTAATTTTTGAAGATATTATTGTCAGTACGATTTCTCTTGATGCCGGATTTCTAAAATGATTTGTTAAAATATTATATGTAATCGTCAGTCCAAGAAGGATCCCAATATCCAACACAAAACATATCACCAATGCAGTTTAAATCATCCACATTAAAATAACCCTTTTGAGGAATACAATAACCCAAAAGGGGTCAACATACACTTTGATCACATCTATACACCCAATCCCTTGGAGCTTCCCCTAAGTCGGGGTTTTACAAACTAGAAGCTTGTCCCATCCCTGTATGAGTTCATTCAGTGTTAGTCAGAACATACAAGCACACACACACAAATATTAGATTCTTCTCAATAGGAACAGAAATAACATCAACCAGATTTCCCTGGAGGGGACAAACAAGTACAAACATCCTACAAGTGTCTAAAAATCAGCAACTTGATTTCCCTGAAGGAGACACAAGTACTAGCATCCTAGATAAGTCTCAAAATCAGCAGCTTCTGATTTTCCCAGAGGGGACCTCTACAGCTCTCTCAAGCATCAAAGTGAGGTGAAACATTACCCACCTTCAAAAGGGGTGCACTAACTAATACAAGATCTTGAGCTTGTAAAAAATACTTACATTTACTTAAATGAACACGATCCCACTTCTAACACCAAATTGTTAGGAATTAAATTCCTAATTAGGTCTGACCTTGTCCCTGTTGTGGAAAAAAACTAGACCTTGACTGGGCTATCAGACTATCGTTGCCAGGCTCTTACCTCATTTGCTGCATTATGGCAAACACAGGCAATATATACTGTTCTACAATGTTTATAAAAACATAGATGTTATCATAAAAGATGTAACTTGTGCACAACCTGTTTGCTCAGTTCTGAAACAGATGGATGGATGGGCTGAGGAATAGCTTGACATTTAACCCCTCAGTTGTTGGCTTATACTTATATTACCAAAAATGAAGAAGTCAGCTGTTTAATAAGCAATCTTCCCATTAGTTATACCAATTGCATTTCTTTTTGCAAAATCAGCTTGTCTAAGTACAAATTTTAATATAAAGTAAAATAAAGTAATTCTGATTTAAAGAAAGATTTACATTTACAGCATTTAGCAGATGCCCTTATCCAGGGCGACTTGCAATTCATACAGTCTTACAATCCAAGCTATTGTGGGTTAAGGGCCTTGCTCAGGGACCCAACTGTAACAGAGGTGGGATTTGAACCCTGGACCTTCTGGGTCCAGTACCTTAACCGCTAAGCCACCACAGTCCCAGAAACCTAGAACAATTCAAGAAATACATAGCTCATCTGTTGTGGCTCTAAAAGCCTCCATTCTTCTTACGTTGTTTGAGTGCATGCCTGGTGGGTCAGGAAACTTGAATGCCAGCAGGTCAAAGGACTATAGTCATGCTTTCTACATTGGACCCAGGAACAAATCTAACAGTAAAAGATTACACAGAAGATTTCCTCACAATCTGCAAGCATTAGAAAAGTGAGTTGGTTTTTTATCTAAATTGTTAAATGTTTTAGTTCTAAACTTTGGAATACCATGGAGTTGCATCTACCCTGTTCTGCTACAGATTCTCATTTAATTCAGACAAGATTTGACAATTATACTGGAACATGAATGTGGGAACTCACATTACAGAAGCCAGGCACTAAGTTCTGGCTCACAGTTAGTGTTATAATTTATCCCAAAACAAGATCTGTTGAAACCATTAACGTTCATTCACTTCTTTGGTTTTCTTTTGTTAAAGATAAATCAAAGAGGCCCAGTCCACAAAATGAACTAACCTACCATCACCATGCTTTAAAGTGTTTAGAGTTTGGTGGCTTCATGAATAAGTGAATGCCGCCAATTAATTGTTGTGCTTTGGCACGTACAAAGAAATTGTATTAACTGCCTTATCTACATGAAGAGTTTGTGGCAATATATATATATATATATATACGTGTGTGTGTGTGTGTGTGTGTGTGTGTGTGTGTGTGTGTGTGTGTGTGTGTGTG